>JAQFYB010002990.1:0-21417 GCA_034694085.1 Pogonognathellus longicornis | reverse complement strand
ACCGTCTGTAAAACAAAACATCAATCATGCGTATAGTTTATCCAAATATGCGCCTTACACACATTTGCACATAGCTGTAGGTAAGTTATATAAGCATTATCAATATTTTATATCTTATCCATTTATATCTACAAGAATTTTCACAATCATAATTATTGTGTGATGCTTCTGCATAATATTGCTATCTTATTAGAGCTACATTGTTTTAATTCGTGATACACTGTGTGTAGGTGGCTACTACAAGTATATAGTAGTAAATTTAGTATTTACATTTCCCCTACTATATTGACTCATACACTGTGAAAACATTGTTTTTGGTATTTACATTGTAAACGATGAAGCACCTATTGAATCTGAGATTTGAAATAGTGATAGTACAGTGGTAGCGTACTAAAGGCAATGCTACGTCTTATTCTTTCCGCACGCACTCTCATGGTTCACGCACAGCAATCACACAATGCAGCACGTCTCTCAGATTGGATCTGTGTATTGTAAATAGTCTACAAGGATTTTATTTGTTCAAAAACTGCATGTAAATTCAGTCAAGTTATAAGTTCATCATTATTCCTTGGCTATATATAAAGCTAGTAAAAAGCTTTGATTTGAGACTGATAGTGGTGTACTGTAGTGAAGTACATATTTTACATGGTACATGCAAACTGTGATTAGTTGTAAATGTTAGATTTGCATGATAAATGTATATAAGGTATAGTAATTTTGCCGCTTTCTATCAAAATAAATATATAATGAAACTGATGTAGGTACAAGTGGTGGTACTGTATCTAACAACTAATTCATCTCGTTAACTTCACATTTTTACTACTTTTAGCTACACGCACTCACAAAATTATTTTTATTGTTGTAATTAGGTACTTGCACACAATACTTCACCTACACTACACTCCTCCATTACTGCCATGCAATGACTATGACATAGTAAAGCAATAATTAGAACAAGAAAATGCAGAGACACACCTGCAGCATCTAGTAGCTACTGTACCATATTTTCACAATGGCACACTGGAAAACAAAGGATTGAAAGTATAATAGTGTACTTACTATAATACATACCTACATACCTAAGCAACTAAATTGTCTGTAAAAGTTGGGTTTGACTATAGTGCAAGTACAACACACACACACAGTAGAAAATGTCATTGTGTTTTCAGCAAAACGTTTGTCATTTAAATTGAAAAGTGACTCACTCGAAAGAAACTAGACAAAACGTGTTTTAATTGAAGACAACTGATTATTACTTACTTACATACTTACATAAACATAATGGAAATTAACAGTAGAATGATAAAAGTGAGCATGCAACTAAAGCTTTAGGTGCAGAACTATAATAAAATATTTTATAGCAGCAGAATCAATGAGATGAGATGGAATAAGATTAGTGTTCATAACTCAGATTCGCAACTACACCCTCCTGTTCATTCATGGCTTAATTAGACTCACTTCAGCGTAATATTCTCTTCGCAGTTAGAAATGCGTTCATGTAGATTTTTATATAGAAATTACAGTTCCACATTTTACTTGCATTCTTACTTTGCTTGTCTGCGTGTGCTTGGAGTATATAGCAGATACTACAGTAAAGAATTAACAACCAAACGCAAACCAGCCAGTTACTAGTATTATGGCTAATGGTATTATTATAGCATTTTAGATGTTTAATATAGGTACCCTTCAGCTCCTCGTTAATGTACATTGGTGTTTCTTGGACTGTGAAATTGCCTTAGATATTTCTGCCTACCTAATCGTCTACCCTCTCATATTCTATCCACTTGTACATCGATTACGCTAACTACTTCTGATAGTTAATAATAAACTATCAACTATTAATATATGACTACTATATCTTGTATGTAAAATATAAAACATAAACGTCATTCACAAAAATATCTGAAGGTACACACATACTATTTATTTATATGATTTTCACAAGGCTTTCGTTCAGGGAAACGAAAATTTCTCAAGCTAATCTTGTTTCGAGTAGTATTCTTTCTTGAATATCTATACGTATAGGTACAACTACATTTTATTGTGTTTATATGCAGTGTATTCTGTAATATCTGTTTTAATATTATTATTTTGTATTAAGTTAGTGCCTGACTAGGTACTCAAGTTAGGTACTTACACTTGTAGTAGTGTAGTAGTAGTACTAGTGGCGGAGTCTATAATTATATACTTATGCGAATATCATTATTTTATTCATTTATTTAGCTGACGCTCACGTAAGACTTTTATAAACTACAATATCATCATTTATTACGACTCTCTGAATGATGGTTGTTGGGATTCTAGTCATCATGTTGCAGTTGAGTTGACGTTGAGACAGAAATGCAATGTATAACAAACTGTTTGTACCCAACAACAATCTCACGACTATGTCTCTGGATTATAAACATCAATATTTACTGCTGACTAATTCATGTAGCTTTACACATACACACACGTTGTAACTATAATAAGTACGTATACACTTTACATAACGACTTTGTTGTTGATGTTGACCAACAGAGTGGTCGTAATCCTTAAATTACTGCAGGTGATTTGATGTTATGTAATATTTTTGACATAATCTTAACTGTCCTTCAGTATACACAAATTCAAATGAAAATGTTTGATGTTGTTGCGACATAACTATTTCAAAAGGTAAAAAATAACCAAGGCAAACCTATTAAGAGCCGCTAACGCCACAAATGTATCCCGAAAGTCGAGTGTTTTCATGTTGAACAGATTTATTCACAGATCGTACCACAGTAATGTAAGAATAAATATTCTCTCTCTCACTTTCGCACTATTTGTTTGTTTTTTCCGTATGTAGACACTTTTTAGCAATGAAGCATTGTGTATTTTTCTGTAAACCGAAGAAAACGAATTAAAGAACAATAAATATTAAAGATGCACTTAAGAAAACCACAGAAACTGTTTGAAGAAGTAATATCTGTGCTCAGGGTCGAAAAAGGGATTAAAATCCTAAAAGAAGACAGGTAGACCACGGAGTTGTGTTGCCTGTTGCCTAATGTGACACAACTAGAATGTTAACAATTTCCACGTAGGAATTTGCATGAAATTATAAGAAAAGGAAAGAGGGGTTTGTGTGAGGAACACCACGTCACAATATACATGCACTCTAGCTAAGCATTATATGTATATAAGTATATAGCCAAAAGAATGCAACAGACTGTTAAGACAAGAAGGTAGTAGTACCTAATAGGTACCTACACACTGTACACACTGCTAGCAACATAAATACGGTACGTGCCCTACGTTTACGTTAGATTAAACGCAATGTACTGTAAGTGAGTGTGTTAAAACCCATATAGGAATGTATGATGCTATTTGGTATACATGTTTGGTCTTTGTAGTGTTTCTGGCGTTGAACAATTGACAAACCAAATCAAACAGTTGATTTAGGAATGGAAGTAGGTTTGAGGCTTGTGTTATGGAATGAATAAGATGCGACGCGTGCATGTAGGATGATAACTAACAAACACCACCATTCAATACAATAAATACCCACTTCAGTCAGACACAGACAACTCAAGAATAGTTTCATTGAACTGTGCACTCCTTCCTTATAACTCTCGTCACGGCCTTAGCACACACATAATACAATTACACTGCAAGAATGCAAAATAACTGCATTTCTATTGACAATTTTAAACAATACTTGCAACATTAATAACCTAACCTTTGCTACCATACCACTACTCTCCTACATACTCCCACTACATATCTGTACTCCAATACAACTTAAAAACAACTAGTATATCTTCAACATCCCTTATTATACTGTTCACAGTGCAATCGTTTCTTATTAAGTCTTGCAGGTCCTTACTCAGTGCTCATCCAACTATATTGTACATATTTAGATCAAAGAATCAATTTCTTCTCCAGAGACATACTTTGAAAATAAACTGTTAAAGTAAGCAAAAGAATTTATTTAATCCATTTACATGTCTCAAGTCTCAACAACTTGGAAACAGCTTTCTATTCATGCCCAACACAAATAATGCTGTAGGTATGCTCTCTGAAGAATTACAAGATACGTAGAAAAACCTTTTAGCTAGAATATGTTTCAAGTTAGCTCACATAATATCGCTTCAACAAACATGTGTATACTTTCAACTCAATGTGTATACCTCACAAGTCTACATAAACCAATATTCTTCAGTCTAAGGACAAATAGAATCATTTATATATATAAAAAAAAGTTTGTTCATCTTTGCGATCAGTGTAATGACATACGTAGAATCAACAATGCAACCTTAGTCTACGTATATCTTTGAGATACTTCTTTTAGACAAAATTGTGAACTCGTCTGTAGATCAAAACTTTAGAAATAAGTCAGCCTTTGTAAATACAAGTAAATTGCACTAGTAGTAGTATTACTTCCAGTTAAAATGTCTTGCAAGATACATAATTATAATAGGCATTAAAATATCTAGTTACTCTATTCCTTGTCGACCTTTGATGTCATTGTGCTGTGTCGGATTTTCGCAAGTCAAGTTAGAGCAACAACTTATGTAAGTCAGGGGACTGGAAACCTTTTGTGGTTTTGAATACAAAACTTAATTGCAATTGTTAGTTATAATGATAGTAGGTACTAAAAGACATTATAATAAAAGCCGCTATTAATTCCACACAATATGAAGTAATGAAGCAATATTGAAATTGTCAAAGTATTATTATTGTAGTAAGATGTTATTATGACATTTTAGTTACAATAATAAATCTTTGGTGTTATGGTTGATACTGAAATACTTCTATGTAAATGCAAGAGTTGAATAGTAAGTTAATATTGTAGTACGTAGTCATAGTAATACCTAATATTATTGTGACTTGCGTGACTTTTCAACTGCCTTTGACTTTTATTGTAGACCACAAAGTAACTAATGGTACAGTTACAGTTGTGTTTCTCTGTGAAAAGCATTGAATTATTTACAATGAAAGAAGATCCACAATGAGATTATTCTGAGTGTAAATTGTTTGCAGGTAAAATACAGTAGAGAGCTACATAGTGCAACCAGGAGGCATATGGTTGGTTTTGTCTCATCTGTTGGTCTCAAGAACAAGTTGAGACTGCGAGCGAAGAATCAGACTGAATGAGACAGAAATCCACTAACGAAAAGTCAGAGAGCTATAGAAAAAACATAGAGCTGCCATTTATTGAGTTAGCGAGTAAGAACTGTCTACTAAATGTGTGGTTGTGCAATGAATGAATGAAATAAATAGAAGGCGAGTGTATACATGTACATACCAAGTACAGATAGATAGATATATACACCATACAAAAGTCACGGCAGACAATCTCAACTGGACGTGGGAAATTGATACAGATATTAAAACAGGATGGCATTATGAATATTTAAATGATATATAGAATGAAGCATGTTGTATAGTGTGTAGTAAATCTCTGTTCGGCTTTGGTACAGTAATGTGCAACATTTGACACATAATAATTATATGAATAGTTTTACACACAGGTGTCAGAAATATCTATAGACTGTAGTTTTGAAGGATTTTGAATAGAATGTGAGATTTAATAATAATAGGAATGGTATAGTAAAACATTGCTATTTCTATTCATGCATAATAATGTTACATATTATACAAAGTTGTAAAGTTGTAGCTACTGTATGTATGGCAGGGATTGGAGAGAATGACATGAAATTATAGTGTTGTAGAATAACATCTCAAACAATAAACACAGAATATTATGAATTATAGTATGACCATACGGAGGATCAATATTAATAAAAAAACCTTAAAAATTTTATTTAATATTTACTTAAAAGATGCCAAAATAATATATATATATAAATCAATAAATATTAATGTGTGTAAATAAGTATGTGTGTCAAAACACGTGTAAGACAAACATAATTTTAAAGGGATTCCAATCATACTTTTTATTAGAATGTATAATGTGTCAAAGACCGCCGATAACCAAAGATAAACCAATTTGAGTGGATAGAAACGAAAGAGCCCAAAATTAAGCGTAGCGCTAAACATTTCGCGATTTTTTATAATTGAACATAAAATTAGCCTCTTTTTTCGGATTTCAGAGGGACAATTGCTCATTTACCCTCCCCGGTAGACGGTATTGATTCAAAATATTTACAAAAATTGAACAAAACCCCCTAAATATTGAAAATATTTACCGAAATGCTCAAATATTTTTATATTTAAAAATATTTTGCTCATAAAATGTTTCAAATGACATGAAAGATGGAAATTTGAGACATCGGATGTGTAGAGGAAGAAACGACAGAGTGGGAAATAAATAAATATCCGCCCTTTGATTATGACTGATGGAGCACAAGAAGTTTGACGGTTTTTGGTTTAGTTTTTGTTCCTCTACAGATACATACAAAAAGATGCTACCATGTATTACACTAGGAATATATAAGGTCCTTGTTATTTGCTACAATGATTCTACGATGAGAATAGGGCGTCACGACTGATAAATATGATTTCTGTATTAAAATGCTCATTGAAGTGTGGAACGGTGGAGTAGTGGAAGAAGGTGGTTTGGTTGAATTGCAGTTGTGCAGCTATTATGAATGACTCTACTGTATAATACTAGGAATATTATTATTGCAATGAATGATGAATGCAAGAGGAAAAGAGACACGAGAATAATAATAATAATATTAGTACAGTAAGTTGAGCAAAGAAATGAGAGCTAAGAAACCGATGATGAGTGTGAAGAGTTAATGGCACAGAGATGATAACGGGCAAACAAACCACGACACTGCCACTATCACTGTATGACTATACTGCACGAAACACTGTTGCACCTTCAACCGCTCAACACGGACTACTCCAATAAAATCCAACTGCAACAATGAATCTCTTCATGTCCTGTATACATTATCAATATCCAAACCTAACTAAATAAATACTCTGCCTTTATTTCTCTGTGTATATATGCACATACACATAATCAGATACAATTCTCCTTCACACATCTTGGCTATATTGTAGCGAAATATTTAAATTAGTCAGATAGTACTAGAATGTTGTAAGTGGTCGACTCAAGTGGAAAGATAAAATATCAACTGATGCGATCTTCGTTGCTTCTTCTCAGAAGTGTGAGATAAGTTCTCTCTCTCTCCTTCTCCATCCCTTCTCTGTAACAATCATTTTGTTTATTATGCATGTGTGGATATTTTTATGTCGTTACAATCCTTTCTTTACAGCTACTTACACCACACCACATTTCTAATGTGTACATTACAGATAGTACATCACATACATCACTGCACTTAAAAGATACATTCTCCAACTAACTGCAGTACCTATACAACAACAGTATTAGTACATGCATATAGTCAAAGTCAGCACTCCATTATTGGTATTGTTGTACATAATAATAATAATAAATAATAATAATGTTAGTGTGTGATTGCTCGATCTCTGCTCCGTAGTCCTCAATTCCCTTTTACCACAATACAGCACAACCCACATGAAGAATAATGTGAGTAAATCTGCAGTCATAAATTCTCATATACTAGAATAGTAGATACCTGCTATGTGTGTCTACATACCCTACGCAATAATAGCTAGGATTATATACTTATTATTATTTTATATTTTTATTGTAGTTATTGATGTTCTGTAAGTTTTAGTATCCGCTTTTCAATGTACATCAACATAATGAACCTGCTACAGCTAGGTACTGTACATTGTGTACATAGCTGTATCAATTCTGTGGTATCTTCGATCCCATCTTTTTCTGATTGCGTGATATTCTTTTAAGTATATACAATATATAAATATATATGGAGATAATACGGATACAAATGTAATTACTTACTTACTACGCTTACTATATAAATGTATACAGTTAATAGCCTATAATAGCATTCATATACTATCTGAAAAGCAGTCTTGTGTAAATCTAAAAACAGACGACGAAAAATGTGAGAATTGTAAAACATTAAGTCAAGTTAAGCGGAACAATGTGCTCACCGCAACTGACATATTTGCACATTACTCATCTCATCTTTGTCTTACACAGCATCAAAATTCATTACTATGTGTGAACCAAACCAACCCAAACTCCTTACTTTATTGCACTTTGCCTTAAGTTCACTCTATCTAATACAAATCTACGATCATTTGCTATTATACCTTTATAATTAAGTTTTAAGTACATTTATTGCCCATAATTTTAGAATTTAGCAACTATTACATACTAAATGCCCTCATCAAGTACTAGCATTAAATATAGCACATCCACGTGGACTCTATAGGGAATAAATGCTACAAGTTAATTAATATTCGTCACACTACTATAATCTGGATAATAGCCGTATAATTAAACAACTAAGTAATTTGATATATTTTATCAATAAGGAACAATATAATCATAATTATATTGGTTTCATACCTGCCATTAGCCTTAATTCCAGTTTCGCAACTTCAAAATCCGAATCTCTGATAGTATCAAAGAAGGCTATGAAAATTACGCAGCAAATTAATGCTTATTCATTGACGGCATTTCACTAGAGATTATAGAAATGGCAAGACTATATTCATTAACACTGCATTCCATTTATAAACTCAGAGAACTTTATTAAAAACTGACGATATCATCATTAGCTGTACATATTGCACGCTGCTTTGTCTTCGTTAGCTTTTTATCGGTAATTCTGATTATCAACACAATTATTTGTAATGCCTTAGTTTTTTATTCCCACCTTAGGTTGTAGGTTCCTTATATATATCTGAAAGTATTTTTGAATACTTTTTGCATTACATAGTTTCATTAACCTGTATAATTACATCATGTTGATACAAAACAATTAGTACACGTGTATTGTTTTTTCTATGTGGAACAAGGGTTTACTGCTAGAAGTCATACAGTATACTAATTAATTAAGCTTTGTGAAAATCCGTTGAAAACTGCAGTATTTTGTGAGAATTTCGCTATTTATAGATTTGTTCACTGCATAGAATTACAATTAAAGTGTGCGAATATTATAATATGCATGATATATATAAAGTGGCTTTATGGAGTTAAATCTTAGTGTTGTAAGTTTACATACGCTTTTACTTTTTTAAAAACGTCGTCCGCTGAAGTTTGCCACCGTTATTGGTATCACTATTATCACCTACAAACAGTGTAGGAACACCCACAGCCGTCTTCATGCAATTAAAAATTATTGTGCTTATAGCAGTATATATTTTCGACAAACTGAGTTCCATCGAAATATGATTATATGTTCAAGTCGATAAAAAAATTCACATTCGAAAGTCAATCAATATCAATGCTATTTGTTATTTTGAATGTTTTTCATTGGAAAAGAATTTATAATACAAAAATGAAATGGCTAGAGTAAACTTTGGAGCACAGTGTAGGAATGAAGGTTAATTTTGAGTACAATAATTTTTGTAAAATTATATAAAGTGAAAAACCAGTGAGTTGATACAGTTTAATAATGTAATACTACATAAGTCAAACTACAAACTGTTCACCTAATTTAAAGTGCAATAAAGCTTTAAGAAAATCAAAAGTCTCTCTCAAATGGTAATATTGATTACGTTAAGTAGGATTGGCAACCCAGAAAAGTAACTCGTGTAAAATATTAGCTAAAGATATATGGTAGTTTTTGTGCTTTCTGCTTTGTAAATGGATACGCTGCATGTTTAAGTAAACCACATCTTGTAAAAGTACTTTCGACTTCGTTGTCGCGTTTCACTCTGTGCATGACGACACCGGTAGGTATGCATAGTCTTTTGGAGAGAGAGAGAATAAAATATATTATTACATTTCTAATGGGCACGATAAATACGTAAGGAATATAAGTATAAGTTAATGTATGTTGCGTTGTACAACACATTAATGAAAACTATAAAATTACCAGATACGTTACTTACTATTCCACATTTTCTTGAGTGAAGTATATGAGACAAGATATGAACATGTACGAATGTAGATTACGTTCCACGCTGTTTACATCTACAATTCTGCGAATTCTTTGCATGAAAGCTACATACATGCATAATCACTAGTCTAACATCAAACAACCCTAGCTTTGTGTAATTTGATATGCCTCAAGACGAGGCAATGGGAATCACACATCCAAATGACTAATCCACCTTATATGTATGAGTTCCCATTCACCAAAAACTGATGGATTTTATTCTATTTGTATTCACTAGACAAGAAGCTCCGTGTCTCTCACATACAGACCTATCCAATTATTTCGAATACCTTTACCTCTGCACTCAAACGAGTAAAGTAGTAGAAACATATCGTATAGGCTGATATCGCAGACACCAGTGTTCCATTTCTTCCGGATTAACATCCTTTTGTCCATCCAGTGAAAGAATAATAGACACTATTGGAAAAATTGATGCAATTGGTTAACTGGGGGTATTTACTAAATGACTGGTAATTAATGGCCTTCAAAACAATGGAATTTGCCTCTAAGTTTTTTCCAGGTCTTTAAAACAATGGAATTTGCCTGTAAGGTTTTTCCAGGCCGTTAAAATAATGGAATAGCCTTGAATTAATAGCCTTCAAGGAAATCAGGGACAATTTTAATATACCTTTAGAATAAATTAAAAACTTTTAAGTTAATGAATCACTTATTAAACGACCATGCAGTGGAAGAATAATGGACAGCTATGAAAAAAATTGATGCAATTGGTTAACTATATTTATTTACTAAATATACATCAATTTTCTCGGGTATATATTTTACAGAAAACCTAATAGAGTTATTAAATGTGTTATTGATATACTATATGTATATAGTAGAATAATAAGGTAAATAAATGCCATTTTTAAATAATAAATTTTTTAGTTTAATTAAAAAATAGTAAAGAAATATTAACTGGTTTTAATTTTCCCCAATTTTTCCTGACGAAATTAGGATGAAAAAAATCAAGTTCATCCCATATATCCCTGAAGCTATCCAGAGAGTTCTGAACACTGTATGAGACCACATGTACGCAGCAGACTTCAGATGTACTTACACTCGCATTGTGAAAATAAGGATTGCGGCCTTCGTTTCGAGGATCATTGATTTTCCCCAAACTTCCGGCGTTTGTGCACCTGAACATTCTCATCAGTTTGCTGAGTGTACTCACTCAGCATATTGCTAATCTAATATAAATGACATCCACAACGTCATTCAACATAAGTATAATCCTTTCAACAGGATATGCTAACAATCGGCAAATTTTACACGTTTCTCAAACTAAAACAATAGGCTGATTATGTAGTCGACTGTCATTTCCTACAGAAAAGTACATATAGTACCTATATACATTCGATTAATGGAGTACTGAATCACCATAAAAGTGATAAAATGTACCTACACAGATTATTTTTATTCTTATGAAGTAATATTTGTCATGATCACCAATTGTTGTGTTTAAAGGTTTTCACATGTCCCTACCAAGACACGATTAGTGGTGATAAAGAAAAGGAATCATTACTTTTGACAACATTTGCAATCTTACATAAAGGTTAAAGTTATGGTACAAAAACCATAACACACTTAATGCTGGCGTAGAATACATAGACGTTTCTGAATACTTATGTCAACATTTAAATGCAAGTCTTTCAAATAAGTATCACATATATACTCATGTATAAACCACAAACAGGCCGTTTGTGCTACTTGGTTATTACATCCACTAAACTCGCATGGCTTTTTAACATTCACACAAAATTTACATAACACGCGCTAGTTATCAAGTCCTAAACTTATCACATCAAAAGCTACTCCTGTCGCATTCATAAGAAATTCTCTTTGAAGAATGTACATAGGTAATACTGCTGCGTAAAAGAATAATGTATAATAATGGCATTATAAACAGCCACTGTACCAGTAAGCCTCTTATCATTGTACACATACCTCTGCTAACTAAGCAACTACCTATGTATACAAAGATCTAAAGATCACGTATCCTGACTTCAATTCATTAAATTTCTGCAGACAACACTACTACTGTCTCTGCATGCGTCAGGAATTTAAGTAATTGTTACACGAATGCATATAGCGTGTGTGTTACAATACAAAGACTCATTTTTGACTGATGTAAGCTGATTAATGTCATTTAGAAAATTATGAACAGTTTCATACTTAAGACGTAATGTTAAGGGTTAGCATGCTGCTCCAATGTAATATTGTATTTATGAAAGAGATAGAGAGAGAGAGAGAGTAATCTTGTTCAATGTCCGAAACTTTGACGTATGTGTCTATCTAACTAAACTAAATAATTACAACCACCGCATAATGTCAAGGGGGCGATATATCCAGCATTTGAAAAACGTTTTAAATTTTTAAGTATATAGGCACTGTAGACCCATTTTATGATCATATTATACAAAATATTTGATACACTTACTACAAGATTGAGATAAATGTATTTGTGATGTGGGAAATATTACTCAATGACTTTAGTATTGCCAGATTACTAAGAATTACTCAGAAACTGAAAGATATTGGCACAAATTGTTAATTTGTCTTCCTCCTGTCTATTTCTGGTTAGTATACTGTATGAAGTATGAGCAACAGAAAAAGTATATAGATCTTTAAAATACTCTTGCTTACGTTTCTTAAGTTTGGAATGCTAAAGTGAGATACTACAGTATACATGTATTCATAGCTGAATAATTTATAACAGGAACTCATATGCGATTTTTAACTTTAACCTATAGGTATGTATGTAAGTGATTTAGATATTGAGAACTCGTGCCCTCTAAAGGTTTAAGAAAAATCGCAATCTTTTCATCATTCTTACATTATACTTATCAATTTGCAGACCACTACAGTATACTTTTGTAACATTTCTCTTTTTTAAGTTTGTGTATAGGTATATCAATTTTGCCATTACCTACACATATACAGTTTGCATTGTGTTTACCTAAATTAAGTATTCCACACAACTATTATTAGATTTCAGTGGGATTACAATTAAACCATGAATTTGATTACAATGGTTGCACAGAGTTTCAATGTGCTATGCATTTTTCAAAGGTAATGAATGCATGATGTAGAAACAGTTCAAAGAGGCCAGCCAATATACAACACATGAATTTTCATGCATTAGCACTTTGGCACACCACACAAACTGAAAGTACAGAGACAGCAAAAGATCTCTAAATAAGATGTTTGCTCAACTACAGTTCAGCAGTTTCAAATAGTACACTTTGTTTTGAAGGTAGTCACAAATTGCTGAGCAAAATAATAATAATATTTCAAATTCCGTTTCCAACCGGAGAATCTTAAATTAGTAAAAAGTGCTTGATTATATATTCATACATAACTAGGCCAAGAACATTTTTAAACGTTGCTTCAGTTTTTGGCAAACTTTTGTAAACTCACCTCTTCACGTTTGTTTCTTCCAATTTAGTATTAAAACTAAATGTCAGCTCCATCAATTCTAGTTGGTTGAATCCTTTCAACATTCCTTTGTTGTTGTAAACAAAATATTTGCAGTTGTCTCTGCGTAATTAATTCGTACAACAAATGAAGACTCGCAAACAATTTTTTGCCGTATTTGTATTATGCACTTATATTTATTAGTAGGTATAATTTTAGCAAGCTCAAAAATAGTTGGGCACTAGGTGGGTGGGAATCAATAGATAATATAATTCATACAATTAATTAACGCATACCTACTTCACTGTACATTCGTTTTGGATAAATACTGCATATAGAATGATAATATAGAATATAATACACAGCAAATATTGTACATAGATAAAACATTATGGTACAGTTGTTTTTACAACTATTGTGTGATATTAAATGATCTTTAAACTAACAACTCTATTCCAACTTTTCAAATAATTAATTAGTAGCTTCAAAAATATTGCGTTCAACTCAAACTAAACTAAATCATGTGCTATTGGCTATTGTGCCTCTGCATGCATGTTATGTGGTTTTGGTGATTTATATCTACTAAATAAGTACCTAGTAAACCTTTAATCCTTTAAAACCTACAACGTCTCATAATACAGCTGCTGTCAGTTTCCCTCAAACACACGAAACTAATCTCATGTAATTTTATATTAGGTATATTAATAACTTCATTGTTCTCTCTTTGTGCTTGAGCTAGGTATATTGATGAAGGTGGATAGTAATTAAAAATATTACATACACATAATATGTGTTTTACTTTTAACAGGTAGGTACAATACCTTTTGGGCCATAACACACTAAAAGCTTAGGTACTGATCTGATCAACCATGAAGTGCAATATTATGACTTAACAATTATTATACATGCCTATAAAAAATAAAATTGATTTAGTTATAATTCTAAACTAATTGTAAGTAACTAGAGTGTAAAATTAAATTTAAAAGTCAATGCTAATTGGGAGAAAAATGATTACCCATTTTGTAGATTTTTGGAAATACTTTCGCGTACAAGGTTTCTCTCCAGGCGATATGCGCTCAGCTTTTGAACAAGTTTGTCTCTTTCCATGGATAAGGACTCCTTGACCAGAAGAGCATGAGGCTTCCGAAGAAGGCCAATAATAAAAGCATATTTCTGATGCCATTCTTCATCAATGGAATTGGCACCATTGAGCATTTGCATTTGATGAATAGTGTCCTTATTTCCTGCTTTCCCCCCTCCACTCAGCGTCGTGGCGGAGGTTAAGAATTGAGGATTCGTGAAAACGTCTTTAGCGCCCATGACACTTCAAGAATTATCAGTTTTTCTGAGAAAAAACTTGATACTGGTACATACACTAACGTGAGAATTTTATCAGCTTAGAACATTCTTTGTAGCTTTCTTATTGCAACAACTGCAATCTAGAGTCAACATGAGAATTCTCTCGATAATGCATTAAAGGATAACGTTCATCAGTATGTAGTTTGTTGGTAATTAGGCAAACCACACAAATAGAGATATGAATCTCAATTGAACCAGAACGTCTAATTGTTGTCACTCTCACCAGTCTCACCTAAACATTGCTAACAAGATTTCACTTTTTCTATTAACTTTTTACTATTAACCATCACACAATTAGCAACCTAATATTTTATTACATTCCGCTCACAAACATAAAATATTTGTAGTTAACAATCAAGTTGATGCTTGCTTATCAATTTAATACCCATATAAAATATATAAAAAGATTTTCACACAAATCCACTTAAAACTACAATAGCAGCATTTTTCTCTTTAATTGTAATTAACAATCTTAGTTTTGTGAAGATTCCCATTCAAAGCTGTCAATAAATGACATGTCGTTGTCGTGCACACCTATCTGTCAGCTTCCATACACTCAATTTACACTGTTGTATTATATATTATTTATGAGTTTACAAAAACAACTGCTCTTCATTAACAAAAGAGTTACACGAAAAACCCTTTCATTTTATAGCGACAAAACAAAAATTGCAAGAATAATATTTATACAGTAATATTGTTAGAGGCTGTAAGAAATCCATTACGAAGCGCATGGTAATTTTTATCAAAGAAAAATATAAACAACTCTTTTTCTTTAGCTGCAATTCAACAGACACTTGCTCTAGAACTAATAAAAATACACGATAAACGAAATGAGATGAGCTGACTGACCATGTGTACGTATATATTCATTGCTAATACACTTGTTGTTAATGTGAGCAGGTTAAGAAAGTCATGTGAATGTTAAAATTAGTGCTAAGAGCAGATCCATGTATCTCACACATCTATTACCTACACTGCAATTGCATGCACATGTACTTAGTGCCTGTAGCTCTAGCATTCTATGTTAAAGGAACAAATTCAACTCACAATCAGTTACTCACTTTATACATTACACAAACCACGAATTTCCACCGGTATAATATTACAAGCACACAGACTGACAGAATAATAATCCACTTCGCACAAGCACTGCTACACAATCATAGCAGTTCTTTCTGCACAAGTTTCTGCAACCAAGAAGTGGTGCGAATAATAAAACTAATAATAAAGCCGCTTCTATAGTATACACGGTCCTTACTCAGAGATGCTACACGTACAGGTGTACAACATACACTTACAAACACACTTTGTGTAATATTAGTAAAATCGAAGAAAACTTTTTCTTACAGCAGGTATACATTTTATTGTATTTCATCAATCTTCCCATACACGACCACTGCACTGCACTGCCACACTACTTTAATACATACAGCACTATCACCATAATATTTTTACTATACTCCTTGCAGTGAGAAAAATAAAGCTGTATCAACTCAAGTACCTACACACTGTTAAAAAATAAATGAGACAAAACACGAGTCGTTTTCTCTGCTTGCAATATGAAACGCTGTACATAGTAGGTCCCTAATAAAAATGAAGCATATTCATTTTGTATTGTTCTGACACTAGTAATATACATTTATACACATTCAGACATTTAATCAAAGGTGTATAATACTCAAGTAGAAATACAGTCAGTAGGTATAATTACAAAAGTGCAGTGTCTAGTAACTAACACGTTCTAATGTTAACACATGCCATGGCATGGCACACACACAAGTAGTAGAAATACAGTATAGTACAGTATTGGGGAATATGAAACATGTGGCTTAGCAAAAGGTGTTTTTCATCCCAAACTACTAAAATGTAGAAATAATCTGAGCACGTTATACCTACTGTGTTAAATAGAATTTAAACTAGGTGTCTATAATATTATATTATCAAGAGTGGATAACATAGGTGATGTTTTTGTGTACGTGCATTACATGTAAAGGAATTTGGTGTAACGCAACGTGAGTATTAAAGGGGTTTCACACTTCAAACTTTGCAGATAAATGCACAAGTTTAGTATTCGTAGGAATAATATTCCTTAGTGAGAAATAAAAGGGTTTAAGTACAAAATATTTGTATTATACACAGTTTAAGATTTGCAGCATAGTCGTTTGAAAGACCTGTGTGCAGCATATTGATTGTGTGTAAGTATATAATGCAAAACTACACTATTCTCAGTCTCACAGAATGCACCAAGAAGCAAGCCAAGGCAGAGCAGACCAGAGCAGTACAGTATCCATAGGTAATAATGGTAATACAATTGATAGTAGAACAATAATACAGCTAATAATGGATCAAGTTCAATACATTACAACAACCAGTGTACAGTATACCTAAATAATAGATCATATTCATCAGTAGGAGCAACTCACAGCAGGTTCAATATACTTCTAGAACAACAATCTGGCCATTACTAGACGCAGTAAAGATGCACGTAGCTCTAACACATAACACTGAGATACATAGGGGAGTCTATGTACATTTGATATGTACATACTAACAGCGAAGATGTTTTGATGCTTTCACTTCGTTGATGGTTGTGAGATCTAAATCTAAATTCATGCAGGCAGGCAGGTAGGAGATGGTTTTGTGTACATTGCCTAATGCATATAAGTCTTTGCGTACAATATAATTTAACCTAATAGAATCAGGCCAAGTGTGAAAGTCGTCGGGGCATGAAGTTTTCTGTCTCGGTTGATAGTAATACAAAGATTATTGCTGCTAAGACTTCTTGTGTGTACACTACAGTGCAGAGAGTGAGGAGAGTGCTGCTCATACACACACTGCACTGTAGCTCTATGTAATGTAGCTGCATCTCTCCCTCACTTGGCTTAGTTTGGCTTGGCTGTGCACATCTGTGAGTTTAATTTGACTTGGCTCAACCATCCTCTACTTTCTGCTAAGTATTAGCCATCGTATCACGAGCAATACACAATCTTCACGAGCAAAATGCATTGAACTGCGAAGAAGATGAGCGAGAAGAATACATGGGATAATCCTTGACGGTCAATCTCTTTCCAGACAAACTCATTTAGTAGATGCAATTAGTTCTGTGTGTACCATTTCTTGGGAACCACACAAAATCCAATTGCACATCACAACCCTTGCTCTACAGGTGATGTATATTGAGGTGTAGCTATACGTAGGTACAGTACTGTAGCGTGGATGCACTGGGTGGTTGTCTTACCTTGCCTTGCAGTTGCACGTTGTGTGCTAGTAGTGTTTGCTGATCTCTCTCTCTATGTATCATGTGTCTTAACATCACTGCTAAATACTACAACAAAATGCTACTCATGAAATCAATACGAGCTGCTTAACTTAGATTATACAGAGGTATTCATAATGCATCATTATAATACAATATGTATGCATATGTAGCGGTATGCATACTAGAAGGATGTAAACCCTTTCTCATCTTCAAACTCATCTCGACTATCTCCAATTGAATGCTTCCACAAAACGGTACTTTTTTGTGAATTCTCTATGCTGTAATTTCCAAAGAGATGCTACTGGCTCTTATTCACATTTTTTATTGTTTAGGCTCGCATAAGTAGATCTATTAAAACAGAATATAAGTGTGCCGATGGAGATAGACAGTACATATATACAGCTTGATTCCTGTATGTACATAATGACATGTTATTAGCGTATTCATAACATTTAACTCCATAAATGGACTTGCACATGCATTTCTACAAGTTCTTGTATCCTATATCAATTTGGATAATCGTTCAGAGTCAGAAGTCGTTATTATTGGCCATTTTACTATTCTCATATAGAAACGTTATCGTTTTTCAGTCTCAAACAAATGTGAGATCACGTATCTGTATGTAACGTGTATAACAATTGTGAATTTCATATAAAAAATGTATACACACGATTTCTTTATATTATATTTCTTCAACCGAAGAGCATTAAATTATTGCTCACAGTCAGAATGGGCAGATGTGCAGGTAGTGATTTTAATTTAGGCAAAATAAATGGATTTATTTTATTGTATAGGATGTGATTCCAAAGTAAGTAGAATATAAATAAATAAATGATTTGAAGTGAGATAATCGAGTGAAACGTAAATAAGTACTAACACAGTGATTGTAGCGTATTTTTAGTTTATATACTTGCACCCCTCTAAGGCAATGTAGTAACTGGATTAGTTTTATTCAGTTATTTTTGCAATCAATTTCGTACATTTTCCGGCACGGTATGCTTCGGCTATTACTACGGTAAATGGGTAATACTAGATTCTAGCAGATAAGCCAATGTTTCTGCGTTTCTTTTGTGTTCGAATCGAATATTATGGCAAGATAATAATGTAGTGAAATCTCTACAGTTCAATTATAATACATAGGCATAAAACTACTTACAATAATAATATTAGACTTGGGACTTGCGATGTGAGTAGTCACTTGTTGCTGACTAGGAGTCCGATACGCTCTGCTCGAAAAACTTCACGAAGCAAGATTAATGGAAATAAACCTAACAGAACGGCCGCGCTACTAAACTACCTAAACTTGAACTTCGACGAATTTCGTTGAACACCCTACAGTAGTGGTTCACTAATGAAACCTTCAATTTGTTATGCAGCTGCACCCGGTCTTCTTTCCTATCTTCGGTATGTGCATGTCAATAATCATTTCACACGTGCCACTCTATGGCAACCTATGTGCAATTTTTCTGCAGCCTTGCAGAGCGGAACACCAGTAAAATAAATAAACTATAGTAAAACAGATGTAAGTAAGTAAAGTCAGTTGTTGGGGTACTTGAAACACTTTTTGAGTCTTGAGTTGGGGTATCTGGAAACACTTCTTAGCATTGTTTATTAGTCTTAGTAGAGCAGTAGTTGTGTATATATAGTAATGTTTATAGTGTTAATAGGGTAGTAGGCATGTATATAGTATTGTTCTTTAGTGTTAATGGTGTAGTAGAAGTGCATATACCTAGTATAGTCTACAGTGTTAATAGTATTGCAGGTACCAATGCATACAGTCCTTTCTGGTAAAAGTGCACGTACAGACCGAAAGAGAAACCATTTACTATGATGAAGTTTACGATACAAATTGCAAATCAAAGAAAATATAAAAAAATTATTTGACGTAAAGACACACTAACTACTAATGATTTTTTGCGATTTGAATTGTCATTTGACGTTCAACCGTGTATCACAATGTGGATAAAAATCTGTTGAGACAGAATGAAATATAAACAGCGACTGGTGAAAGATGGATGATTGTAACTGTCATATTTGATGTTTAGCCGTGTATCACAATACTATGGATAGTGAATTTTTGAGTCAGAATGAAATACAAAAAACAGCGATTGGTGAAAATGGCTCAATAGTAGTCACAGTATGGATATTATGTAGTACAAATTACAGTGTGTAACTTGTTTGATATGGTGAAAAGTGGAAAATGACTCTGCTCAGTGGTCATGTTTGCCATCATTTTTCCAATAATGTATGTTTGTATTTGCCCGTGACTTAAAAATCCCAACAGATCCCACCGACTTTTCATTAAAAAACAATATAAATGGTATTTAACTTTGATGTATACCTATTTGGAATTATATTCCACTTTGTGTCACTTTTGGAAGAAATCCAAAATTTGTAAAACGATATTAAATAGGTATTACCCAGGTAGCATATCCTAACGCACTAACATTACACTAACATACAATATATGGGATATTTTTACGATATGTACTGTCAGCTGGGTAACTTTGTTTTTTGGTAATTTTTCAAATAAAACTGACTATTATGAATAAAAAAATATAGCACAATTATGTTAAGGTCATTTTAAGTGGTATTAAATCCAATTTTAAGATGCATAAGAGAATTTGGAATAATGTTTTCCTCCTTTCCTCCAGCACAGTGCTCTGTAGCTTGTTCCCACTCTGTTGTAGTACATTTTGGGAGAAGTATACAAATAGTCTGACAAACCCTTTCTATAAAGTAGCTTCAGCTACTTAATAATAAAGTTCAAGCTCAAATACATCGAATATTGATGAATTTATTCGCCTGCCAAGTCACGTAGTCACAAATATTATTTCAGGTTTAATGGTAACCGACGTATGTTGAATTTAAAGCGTTTTAATCTAAAAAATGAAACATTTGCTTTATGTCTCATAAAATATTTTATTTTAAAATATTATTATGCGGCTTCCATGCCTTTACATTCTGATCATATTTGTTTATGAAGACATTTGTATAAAATTTATTTCCTGGTTACTCACTTTTTGGCGCACAGCCCTTAGGATTATTTGCTACATAAAATACTAGGTATTTGTTTTTCTTACAATATAACAAATTCAATTTGAACACAATCTCAGTTATTAATACAAAGTTTTTAATACAAAGTTATAGGTTTAATATCTACCTATTATGAAATGTTAAATGTTTTTGTGTGCGTATTATGAAATTTCGTCTTCCCAGTTAAAGAGATAATTTTGTTCAATGCATTTTCTATATAAAGCTGGGGCAAACTGTTACTGCTATTGTATGCCGATTGGAGCACTGTATACAGTCTATAAAGAGTCGTTATTTAAGGTCACTATATAAAGTATATCAGTTTCCCTACATAAAGGTATTGCTAATTCTATGGCACAACTGGAGTCTTGGTGCTCGTTGAATCAATCTAAAGCAAACTGGGATAAA
>JAQFYB010002989.1:0-21434 GCA_034694085.1 Pogonognathellus longicornis | reverse complement strand
GTGTGTCGATTACCGCATGATAATTACAATATGTTACGTATATTATATTATATAAATACAATAATATAATACATTATATATAGCTCAACATTTGAAGTCAACTTTATACAAATTATTTCAATTAAGTGTATATGAGCTGTGTATTAAAAAATATTATTTGCATAAATGATGGAAATTAATCAAATAGTTATTCATACGTATTTATATTAAGATGTGAAGACGAAGAAGGGTTAATTTATTTTATAATCGTCTCATTTTCCCCAAAGATTAAAATGCAGAAAAGTGAATAATATGTGGGATTTTCATTATTGAAGTTTCGTTACCTTTTCACTTATATTATTTTTTATTGAAAATTCAATTGATATTAATCTTATTTTGTAATAAATTAATAATTTTCTTTATTTTTTACAACAATATAGTTTAGGAAGACTATTTTGTATTTCAATTGTTTATCTTTCAGCTTAGATTGGGTCTTGGCCTCTTTACATATTTGTACTTGTCCGTCCCTGATCACGTCAACAACCCTGTTTTGGAGGTGTGCTTTCACCTTGATATAATTAATCACTCCCGTCTGTCATTTATTCAATTAAATCGAAGACAGATAAACCATTTAAAGTGCTTTTGGCTTCTATAAATTGGCTTGCCAATACTGCGAACAATTACTGCAGATCTTCTGCTCAACTTGTCACTATGCAATTCATTACGCTAGTTTTAATCCTCGGTTTGGGTGCTGCCCACGCAGACTGGCATCTCGTCTGGGAGGACCAGTTCGATGGGGGCAATCTGAAAGACAGATGGAACTTTGAAGTCAACTGTGATGGTAAATCAATAAAATTTAACTCAACTAAAAGCCAGAAGAAGAATTTTAACTTGAGACTAATTTAAACTGTAATTGAACATTATTTTTAATATTAATGGAATAAAATAATGACATTAACAGTAAATGTTATTTTAAGGTGGTGGAAACAACGAATTGCAATGCTACACAGACAACCGAAATGAAAACTGTCGTCAGGAAGGTGGAATTTTAAAACTCTTTGCTCTCAGAGAAAATCTTGGTACGTCCAAATAAATTACAGGCCCATATTATTAATTAAAATAATTATTTTCTCTCCAATGACCTGTAAGATTAATTTTTAAATAGGAGGTGGTAAACCTTTTACATCAACCAGAATAACCAGCAAAGCTAACTGGCTTCATGGAAGATTCGATGTCCGTGCTCGTTTGCCAAAAGGTATTCATAGCAAATTAAATTAAACTAAAACTAAACTAAACTGAATTAAATTTTAATTAAATTAAAGTTAAATAAATTGATTTTTCAACATGAAAAATAATTTTTGACATTTATAATAATTTTTCAGGTAAACATTTATGGCCTGCAATTTGGATGATGCCCCAAAACTCTGACTATGGCGGTTGGCCAAGAAGTGGTGAGATCGACATCATGGAATACAGAGGTCAACGCCCATTCCAAATCCAAGGAACTCTTCACTACGGCCCCGCTTGGGACAACAAGGGACAGGCTGGCAGCGGTGAGAGAGATTTCCCCATTGATTTCAGCCGTGACTTCCACGAATTCACTTTCGACTGGAGCCCCACTCAAATGCAATGGATCGTCGATGGAAACGTATACCACACTGAAAGTTTGATGAGAAACTTCTGGAATGGATTCTACACTCAAAATGGACAACCCTTTGACAGAAATTTTTTCCTCATCCTCAATTTGGCTGTCGGTGGAAACTTCTTCGGTAACGAACCTTTCGACCCAAGTGAATCCGCTGGCTGGGAAAAGAATAACTTGGAAGTAGACTATGTCCGCAAATGGGAGTGGCGTTAAATATTGGTCTAAATTAAATGTGATGTAATCCCTTAATTGTCAAACTTCTTAACTTTCGAAATTAAATCTTCGGGGTCGGCCTTTAATACAAATCTACTTTAATTATTTATTTTCCATAGTCAATTAATCATATAATTATTAATAATAGTTGCCAATTATTATTAAATAATAAATTAATGATAAAAAATAACGAATTACAAAAGTTACATAAACATCGTGAGACAAACGAGACTTTTAACACCATATAAAATTAATGCATTAATTAACTATAGCAATCCATTAGTTAACACTGCGTTCATAAAATATTGTTTTCCAAAAACATAATTATCACTTCAAAACAAAGATTTGCTAATATTTTATTTTAGTGAAGAAGGTTTTTCATGTATCGTAATCGTAAATGAAACAAAACAATTATTTTATATTCGTTCTGGGACGTCTGGCAGCTAATAATAGTCTTTAACTAACATTATGCCTTCAGCCTTATGCCCAACAAAATTAAATACCTAGGTACGAACGTGTAAGTAAGTATTTGTGCGCATATTGTTCAAGTACTTGAAAAGCCAGACAACCTACATCTACAATAAAAATACCTCATGTTTTAATATACATTAATTCATACATTAATTAGTATAATATATTTATAGTTCAAAAAAATTAGATAATGATAATATGATAATATACTTTCTATAATATTAATTTCAAAAATTCGTAATGTCATATCTATATGAGTGTTATTTGAAGCGGGCATGAGTAGGTGTGTTAAGGACGTTAATGGGCCATAACTATTGAAACTGTTCAAATCCCTTTATTTGGATGACTCCTTTTTAGAGGCCAGTGCTCCTCTAATTACGTCCTTGAAAAGTTGATAGAGTGTTGTTCACAGATTTGAATTTAAAATAAATCCAGTTTCTGGTTATCAGTGTTTGTTCAATTAAGTTAATTAAGTTGAACATACAAATTTGAGTGCACCGTGCACCGATTAATTAAAAATAGAATTTTGCACTGACAGGTTATGTAATTCGTACAGGTACACCAAATCTGTCAGATTAGAGTTCACCAATCCTCGATTGATTGATGAATGTGATGTACCATGTACCACAAACCTAAAAACACCGATTAACTAAACCTTATATACTTATTATTTTTGTTGTAAATATTGAGATTACTATATGTTCTTCATCATTAACGAACGTGTGTAATTACTGAACACTTAACATTGTTACATAACTTCGTCATTTTTTCTTTCCAAATGTAAAATGATAATCCTCGGAGCTTATGATTTCTACTGCCTAGATTTACATGTATTATGCATATCGTTAATTCCTCCGGATTAGTGGGAAGCATGATTTTTCCATCCGAATTGCTTAAAGATCCAGTAGCATCCACACCATCGCCTTCATTCCATAACCAACGGAAAACTCGTCAACATGTACAAGCTCGTTATTCTCGCTCTTTGTGTGGCAGCTGCAGCTGCGTCTGCAGTCCAACCCAGGGGTGTCGTCGATCCCGTGGAACTATGCGGTAATTTGAATTCATAATTCTCGATTATATTGAAATAATTGCGCTGTGAAATTTATATTGAAATTTTTAGTGTGACAAGGTAGTTAATTTTTTATAAATTAACCGATGACCAATGGTAACACTATTAGTTGGCAATTTGAATATCCGAAAAAATATTTTTAAACGGATACTAATTCACTTCGATTCTGGCATCTGATGATTACATTTTTATGGTATAATGATATTCATTTTTTACCGGAAATTTGCCGGGATACTAATACCGGCAAAAATATTTACATAGTAGTTTAAATGTAAAATAAGTCTAACGTCTTTTATAGAGGTGATTAAAAAGTAAGTATATGTGATACTGTGTGGAAGTTAAAACATGTTTCCACCTCCTATTAAATCTTCAATAACATATTTTCGCTTTACAATATGCCAGATTTCACTTTCTGATCAGAATTATTTGCTCCAATCCGTCAAAGTTGTATCGTATCCTTAATGTTCATTTATTAGAGCTGATTCAGCTAATAAATCAACATTTTATTTAATACATATATAGCCTATATAAGTTATATGCTGTACAGCAACGTTTCAACTGGTAATTATTTGTAAACTATGAATCAGGGGTCATAAAGTTGTGATAGTTTCATTTAATGCCATTCAAATCTCAATTGATTTATAAAATGATTTCTTTAGGAGGTTTGGGGGTTGCTCTTGAATTAAGAGTATCAGATTGCGAAGGACGCTGCACATTGGAACCTGGAAAGCTTTACACAATCGAGGGAGATATTGTTGCATGTAACTAATTTATTTTATTAACTGCAACTTTGTATTTATCCAAAGCAAAAGATTTCTAATTAATTTTTATGAATTTTAAAGACTCTGATGCCTCATCTTTGAATCTGTTGGTTGATGTCATCTATGGAGGAGTTGATCGTCCAATCATGGATGTAACTCTGGAAAACAGCGCCGTAGAGGCTGGCAACGCTTACACTGTGAGGTATACTATGACTCCAAGCGCTGAATTCAGTGGAAACGCCGTATTCCTTCGATTTACTCTTTACCACACAAATGAGCCAGAAGTTGTGGAAATCTGCGTCTCCGCCGAAGTTGACATCGCGTAGATTCAACCATTCCATCTTGCCTCAGTAATATTTATCCACAAGTCAATATTTAAAAAAAATAATGTCAAAAATGAAAAACTAAAATAAAGCGTTTTTGTTCACAATTATAAATGATGCAATCAATATATTTATATACTGACTGTGAAAATGGCATGTACCAATATGTTACCGTAATTACCCAACCCCGTATCCCCATGTATTTGTGTTGATAGCTTTAGACTACCATTTATCCATAAATTGAAACCGCAATTAAATTATACAGTCGATTAATTTTCCATATAGACTTTCACAGCCTGTATAGTATTGCATTGATGGCTTTGTATTTGTAGTGTAATTCAACGAGTATCTCATTTGTAGCAGGCATACAGAAAATGTTTTGCTACCCGGCAGCAGGATTAGGCATTATGCTGCCCTTCCCGGTAGCTTATTTACAGAACGTACACGCGGGGAGGGTGGGATTCATTATTTTTAGCAGGTTAGGTTAGGTTACGGGGGTGTGGGGGCGGAGCCCCCACTTTGGTTGAATACTAGGATAGTATAGGGAGTATCGCAGAATTTAGTTGTACTATGTCTGAATTTACATGTACATTCTGGAGGTAGCGTGCTACCGAGACCAAACTGCCCGTAGCGGCGCTACCACGACCAAATTTCCCGGTAGCTGCGATAGCGTGACAAAATTGGCCGGTATCAGCCAGTGTATCCTAGAAACTAGAAATGCTGAGCCAGGGAGTAGTTGTATCAAAATTAGAATTCCAATAAAAAGGATTTAGGGCAATTTTTTCACAAATCAAGCAAGAGCCAATGTAATGTAATAATTTATTAGTAGGTACAGTGAATACGCTTCTATAATATACTTTTAGCACATTCGGCTCGGCACTTAATTTGGCTTGACGCTCTTTTGTGTATAATTGACGTAATTCTCTTAATCTGTCACACACGAACAAGCAAAAGTTAGTGCCTTTTATGGTACCAAAATTGAAACCAAATTTTCAAAATAAAATGAAGAGCTCGAGTTATGAAGCTCGCTTTCTCGCACACACTGATGTAGAGGCATAGATGCTATACAGGCACGTACCCAGAGGGGGTGCACGTGCAACCCCCAGAATGCGTTTAATATATAAAAAATAGCTTATTTTACCATAAAAGTTGAAAATATTAAAAAAAAGTTAGCTCTACGCGCGAATTTGATACGTTTTCAGTTGGATTGGACATAATTCAAAGCGCTGTATACACTCAATTGTTCCTCATTTTAGCATTTTGCTTTACCATTAATTACTTTCTGTAAAAAATCTTGCTGTGCACCCCCCAGCTTACGATCCTGGGTACGTGCCTGATGCTATATACCACGATATACCACCAATTCATATTTGTTAAAGAATTAATGATAGGCCACACTGATAAACGATTATTTCTTTTAATTGTAAGGAACGTATTTTTTATATCAGTAAATGCTTGCAAATGTACAAATTTCAAAATAAAACCCTTAAACAATTTGCATATAAAAAGTGGAAAATCCTGAACAGGGGGTTACTTAAGTCAGATGATACATATTTATGAGTAAAATTTAAGGTAATCTGCTAATCTCTAACAATGATTGTGGATTTTCGGGATTTTGGAGCGGAATAAGTTGACATTGGTATATTTGGCGATACTTTTATAAACTATTTCTTGCATAACAATTAGAACACTGGCGATGTATCCAAAAGAAATGATTAAATACAACAAAAGGAGGTCACGAATTCCTAAATCTTTTGCAGCATTTACTATTGTGTTTGGACAAAGTGGTACAATAGATTCTTTGTATTTCATTTGGTAGCGTTTCATTAATCCAGACTCAATTAAAACTAGCAACCTATGTAAAATAATTTGTAATATAGCTTTTAAATATTAAGAATCTATATCACGCCATTTATTTTAATGATTAAGTTGGTTGTCAATTGATAACTTACTTGGCATTAAAAAATTCTATGTATTGAGAGTTTTTGCGTAGTAGCATTCCGATAGAGTGTCTTACTCCTGTTATTGCAGGCACTGAATGTACGCGACAAATTTCTTTGTCTTCCTTTTTCATTTTAAAACGCGACATGTAGTAAAAATCTTCGTCGTAACAGAATAGCCCGGTATATTCATGAGGATTAGTCGCGTAATTTAAGTCCATTCCTTTTGTCGCTTTTTCCACAGAAGAAAGAATCAAATTTTGTGATTCAATTTTGTTAAAAATTGAGGCTTCACCTTCTTCTCCCTATAATATAATAATAATCAAATCATCATTTATTTTGACAAACATGTTCAAGTATATAAATTTGGTTTTGGAAATCAAAGGTACTACAAAGTGTTTCAGCCATTGCTTGCGCCATTTAATACATGGGTATTCCTTTAGCTTTGTTTGACTACCCATGTATTGAATGGCGCAAGCCATGGCTGAAAACCCTGTATAATTCACTGACTTTAAAAAATCGTCGAACAGTTAGACTGCCATTATCCACGTATAAAGTGATAGTTTTCTGCAGGAGTTCTTCTATCGACCCTATTGGAGTAGTAGGTTTTGATAGGAATGAGAACAAAATTGCTGAATAACAGGAATATGAGATGACACACATGAATATCGCTGAAAACAGAGTCACTCTCATGTAAAAAATGTACGGAGACTCGTACCACCCTGTTGATAAAAAATTTCAAAAATAACACACTTTGGCATTCGAACAGAATGTAATGTTGTGAGTAAAATCTCACTTTTGGAGGTGTCTTATTGTATAGATATTGAGTTCCGCTTTTTTGTGTGAGCAATGCATATAATATAACTTTAACTAGGTATTGTACATACCTTTCTGGCAGATGAATGTTATCATCCACATAAACGAATCTGTACATAAGTTCATTTCACAGTTGAAATTAATCGAATAATAATGTTTAAGATAAACTGTTGTATTGGTAAAACCGACGAAAATTATGCTCATTGTAAATAGTAAAATCCAATAGTCTCTACTGAATGGATCAAAGTAAAAATTGTTTCCCGAGTTTGATGGAGGTCCGAGGAAAAACACCGAAAAGCTGTCAGACGGAAATAACAATTGAAAACACACCAGTGAATAAAAACCGTAAATAGGTAAAAATTAATTCTTTATTAAAATTTAAATATTTAAAAAAATTGGTACTGTTATTTTTAACACCTTTTCAATTAATTCAACATGGAATGTTTATAATTGAAAAAACAAATGCTAACCTTGCTACCTGCATGGGTAGTGGTACCATAATGGCAAAACTTTTGGCTCTGATTGTTAGATAGGCATTTTGGGAAATTACAAAATCTCCTGTGCCTTCTATTAAATGTTTCCCCATGCCAATCCATTCTCCCTCTGCATTTAAGTTGGGCCAGATAGACTCAATAATTACATTAATGCTATATTATATTAAAAAACTAATTATGATAAATTATTTAAAAAATATTTTCTAAACCTCAATGATAAAAAGAATGAGAATTTTTACCTAAAATTCAAGGAATCCATCAGGAAGTGTGTTAGCTCACGATTGAGTCCAGATTCTAGCTGGAGTGTATCATTGACATAAATTATCTTTGCTTGAAATATATTTCCAGGAAGATTCTGATGATAATTGGAATAAATAAGACGTTGAATTGGAATAACACAGAAAAGCAATATACAAAAGCAGCTTCTTATATAGCGACTTACAGATGCAACAACATTCAATGTCAGATTGTGCAAACTTGTTCTTGTTTGCAATTTTTTCCCAAAGTGTGTCGGAGTCAAATATTGCAAGTAATTGATATGATTTCCTAAACCATATAGTTCGAAAAGCTTTCCCGTGGACGAAGAGTCTGTTGAAGGTACAAAAATATAAACATTGCTATTTAAATGAAATTTCACCTGAGAGCCGAAGAAAGCTCTCCAGTTACTAAAAAATTCATAGGACTGTTCGTGCGAGCTGTTGAAGACTTTTATAGCAAATATCACTATAATTTCATGAAGAATATAATTAGAAGTGGAAGATTTAATTATTTTGCTCTGTAGTCCACTTATCTATATAAATATTATATCATAATTTTAATTATTACGATTGATTAGTTTTAATTGTAATAATCTTTCAGTATTACATTAAGGAATAATTAATACATTTACTCTTACGCCTTCAATAACGGCATGTAGCTCATCAAGTGAAGCAGGGATATAGATGAGGTTTTGCTTAACGATACTTTCTTTTTTAGATTTTTTAGAAAATTTCTCCAAACTCTCCTCTACACTATTTTTAGAAAATTTGCAGCCTTTTAATATGGAAATGGGAAATTGTTTGAAAATCTTGTAGTACCGAAGTGCATCTGAAATTCAGAAATGTTATGATCATATATAAATTGAAGCCAGGTCAAATAATATGAACAATTTGAATGAACACCTGAGGATGCGAAGTACTCAGATATGAAAATAAATGTTGGTAAACCTCCGTCTTCTAAATAACTTTTCAAAGCAAAATTTTCAGACTTGCCCCCAGCAAAAAATGATAAAAAACCAAAAATAGTAAAATGAACTGTTCTTTGAAAAATCTTCATTTTGAACTGTAACAGTTTCAATCAACAAAAATATCTCAACCTTCAATTACAACGGCATGAATTTTATTTTGTGTAATAAAACTACCAAATTCACTAAGTGCATGAACATTTGAGAACATTATCTCAGATAAAGTTGATTTTGTGAATAACAAATAACAAAGTCATTTTGAGAACACTGTCTCAGTAATAAATTAGAAAGTGTATATATTAATATTTTACGTTTCTATTTGATTTCATTTTCCTTACTAGTACCTATAGTACCTATCTAGTACGGAAATTGATGAACAATAAAATCTACCATTCATTCCATGACTTTGACAAATTATTATCTAATTTTGTATCACCTATTTCCATTGACTGGTTCTCCAAATATGAATTAACCCATTTTATTCTACAAAAGTCCTACCTACTTTTAGTTTTTGTCAGAGCAGTTATTTATTAGCACGTGTGTTTATATAGCCAGAATATTTTGCATTCATCGAATTATGTAGTTGAGTAACTTCGTTGTATTAAATTGAATATGATTATTGGTTGACTTTTCTCATTTCATATAGTACCACTGTCACTAACTCATACAGCTATTTATACAATGACATTGCTGTCATTCTGCTGAAAATATGGCACGTGTGCCAAATCTTGACAAATCAATAATTAGGTTTGAAGGCAGTATCCCTCTATATACTATTACCCTATACATTTGGAAGGTTTAGAACAGGTAACTTTAAAAAAATAAAACGTTTAATTCATGACAACACTAAACATTTACATTTACACATAGCTTGGAGTGCTGATTTAAGTGCAACTTTTAATAAAAGCTCCGAACATAAAAGACAAAAAATTGCTCCAAGATTACTTATGAGGAGTTTTAATGAATTTAGTTCGTTCTTGAATTATCGCATTAAGATACAGATAGACAAATCATTTCTATAAAGTAGCTGTATTTAATAAAGAGGAAAAGATAGCCAAAATATTGAAGACGAAGAACTCTTTTCGTTTGGTCATTGGTTGAATCAAGATATCATATTAAGTCCTTACAGAAACTTATAAAAATTTGGAAACCAAAGCCCTAAAATTGTGTCCCATGTGCTAAAATTGAACTTTTGAAGACATTTGTTTAAATACAATTTGCATATGTATATGTTTTGAGAATAAGTAAGACTTCATAAAACACATGTGCACTAAAGTACAATATGATACAGTGTATTATAAAAACAGCAGTATTACTATGTATGTATGTTAAAGGCAGTTTTTATAGTGCAAACATTTTGATCCCTCATATTTTATATCGATATTTTAAATGAGAATATTCATTGCAAATAATTCATAATTTAGTTTCGATATACAGAATATATTAATAGGCTACATAGTTTTGCCTTTTGTCTTAAAATTAATCCCTTTGGAAAATGTGTACCTAATTTATAGCGTTTTAATTAAGAGTAGATGTTAATGTTAACTTTTGCTGTTAATTAAATCATTATAATTAATTTATAAATGCTTAGATGGCATTCTAGTCAAAAACTTATAGTACGTTTCAGAGTGTTTAAATAATATCCATGCCAGTAGCCACCTTGAATTAAATTTAAAATTTGAAAGCTGTAAAAGAAACGTGTTTTGAGCTTTGGTGTGGATTTGAGAGTTGCGTCAACTCCGAGCAAGCGGGGAAATAGTCTGAAGTTATAATCACGAGAGTCTGGACACAAGAGTTCTTATGCACTCGTTAGTTGCTAGTGCGTAGTTTTAGTATGTGCATTGTGTTGATTTGAGAAACTCTGCTAATGAAAACACTCTCTTACAGCTATAATTACAAAGCAATGAATTGATTGAGCAGACTGATAAAAAAGAATCATTTCCTTTGATGAGCGTATTTTTCTTGTGGATCACTAAATGGCCCGGAGTGAAAAGTAAAGCATGACCACTTATTACTTACCACCGCAATGTATTGCATGTAGTAACAGTGCTCGACTCTTGTTACTAGACCTAATTTCCCCCTTACCTAATTCGCCCCTCTTAATGCATAACTTAAATAATGATCTCATAGACAGCTGTGGATCTACAGATATATAAAAACAGATAAATGTTACATACATACAAGCACATAAATTGGGCTCGTCAATTCAAGGTAGGCATTTTTGCAAATAATATTTTATTACATTTCTTTAGGTAGTTTTAACTTGCTTGCTGCTTGCTTGCTAGTCTTGCTGCGCCTTACGAACATTTTTCTTTGCACAACAGTCATTTTCATCCCAAGTTAATGTTATACGATGTTGTATTGTATGCAGTTACTGAGACTTGTCCAAATGTTAAATGTATTTGAAATACAATTAATTATAATTTTAAAAAGCTCAGCATGTTAATATTATGTATAAATGGCGTACCTTTATACTAATAAAATATTTGTAAAATTATTTTTTGACAATTTGAGAAAGTACGTAGGCACTATTTGGGGTTTTTAGCAAAAAATATATTATGCATTATAAATATTTTATATTTATGTATTTTTTTATACAGTGAGAGTCACGTAAGCCGTCACATAGGAATTATAACATTAGTAGGTTATGTTCATACATAGGGTAGGTATTAAGAATAACATTAAAATTAAATATGACTTGTTGTCATCGATACAATTTAGCTTCAAATTTTTAATAGGTTACCTACCCGTGTTAAAAGCCCCATGTGACAACTTACGTGGCGCTCACTATATATCTTTTTTATTTTATATTTTATTATATAAATTATTATATATAAATATTTATAAAATATAAATATTTACAAATAAAAGTTTTAAATTATGAAAATCAATGCTATAGAAATTAATAAAAAATTGAATGAAATAATAACTGTTGGGTTTTTAAACGCACTGGAAATAAAAATCCGATATACATAATCTGATTTTGGTTGTTAAGTTGTGTTTGGAGCCCAGAGAAGTTTCTTTTCCTTGATTTTGTTCAGCCTTGTTGGTTACGTAATATTTTTAATCCATGTGTATGTATAAATTACCCATATAGGTAACCGCAATCTAATATTCGATTTTTTGCAGTCATCAAATTATATTACTGATATAGGAACAAGGTATTTATTATTATGCGGGTATTGTATATTATATAGGTGAGTAGTACAAACAGCATGTAAAAACTGGCCGTCATGATTTCCAGCACGACGATGATGACGTTGATGATGATGAAGATGAAGATGAAAAAGAAGAACACGATAAAGGATTGAACATCTAAAAAAGTTGTACGTACATGTGCGAATACTGCTGATGCGTGCATAATGGTACGTATGCGATTGAGATTGCATAATAATACTAACAATAAGCTCCAACTCGTATTTTGCAGATCTTTGAAAGGAATGAGAGATAAATAAAGTTCACTCTTTGTATTGGACATAGACAAACGAACAGGATATGCCAAGCTTTTATTATTTACAGCCTGGGCTCCTTTTCTGCATGCGGTTCTCATTTTTTCTCCCTATTAAATGATTTTTCTTATGCTGAGACGCTGAGAGAGGAGTTTAGCTGGAGTACGAATACAAATACAAATTTCGTAGGTACCTAACTACACAAAATGCATACTGTGATGTATGTTTATAATACCATGGTGTATTTGTGTTCTTTCTTTTAATTCGCATTGAGAAAAATTGGGTGTGGCTCTGCAACAATTATTATTGATGCAGAATAATATTGTAGGTGTACGTACCTAAAACATGGAAGACTCATGGAATGATTGTTGTTCTCCAGGAGTATAAATACGAGCAGGAGTTCTCCAGTCGGTATTATTGCAATTGCTATTTGCTCAACAAACTCATCTCTCAACTTCAATCGCCAAAGCTTCACAGCTACCCAACAAACTTCAAAATGTCTCAACTTGTAAGTCAAAATTTTCATTTTGCAGCAAATTTTCATATAAATATTTTTGAAAACTGAAATTATTTTATTTTGGAATATAAAATATACACATGGTCAAATTTTAAAATGATATCGTTCTTCGAGATTGATATATATCAGAAATTTATTTTTAGTGTTTTTTTGTAAAAATCTTGGTTTTGAAATATATTTGAGTACTTTTTAAGTAATTTAGAATACGTTTTTGAGCACATTTTTGTGAAAAAAAAATCATTTTATGTTTTTAGTTTGCCTTCCTCCTCATCGCCGCCATCATCGCCGTTGCCTCTGCCCAATACGTATACAGCGGATACGGAGGTTATGCTGCCTACCCAGCTTACTCTGCTGGATACGCCGCTTACCCAGCCTATGGTGGACTCACCTACTTCAAGAAATAAATGTTCTCTTAGCCTGTATTGTCCTCATCGTACCTTTACCGGACTCTGGTTACAATCAACTTGATAGACATTTACTCACTTCTTCTTCCTTGTCGTCTGTTGTAGCTTTACACAAAGTATTGTTTAGTTGTTAGTGCAAGTAAACAAAATTCTGTAGAAATGTTGTTAAACTTTTTATAAGTCATACAGCATGTGATTCGATTGTTGTTGAAATGAAATAAAATTTTATAATTGGCTATGTAAAATTGACATTGTTTTTATCATTTTAGTTGGCAGTAAATAACTATTAGTTTTAATGCATATGAAATCACCACCATTTCAGGGCTTCCTTTGAAATTAATTACACATTACCCACCCAATATAATTTATTGTTTTGGCTATAAAGTAAAAATATTATATGTCGTGCTCTATACCTACGCATGTATGTCAGTAACATTTTTCATTTTTTAAATAATTCTTCAAAATGGTCAGTTTTGCTTGTTAGTACAGATGAGCGTTTGACAATACAGATTTGATTTAATAAATACAACATTTTTTGTATTTTTTGGAAATTTTTCTTAAATGTAAAAATATTCTCAATAATTTTAAACTGTTGAAGTTGATTTTTTAATTTTCACATTGATTTTGACATAAATTTGCGCAAATTTAAGCAAGAAAAATTGACATGCATTACAAAGGTTTGCTCAAGCTCCCCCCCAAATGTGTGACCTGGATACACCCCTTCTGTCTATACATATACACATTTTGAGTGGGTACTTCTTTGCCTAAGCTGTGACATCACTTCTTTATATTAAGTGTACTTCAGTGCTTGGTTAATTTACGACTTTAATTGCTATTTCAATTGCCGTACTTATAACTTTTTCAAAATTTGAATCGCCTATGAAGAGCTCACCAATATTATCTTTAAAATGATGTATTTCATTCCTTTTTACTCCCAGCAGTTTAAGAGACAATCGCAAAGGATCGTAGGTTTTTTTACATTAATTTCTCCAAATCTTATTTCACCGGTTCCGATTGCAAGGGGTCACTGAGAATGACAAATTATTTAGTATTGTACCATTCTAATTACATAACTCGCTTGTGCCGATACATGGCGAGTTGCAATTTGAATTTTTGAAATATAATTAGGTAGATCTTTTTGCTATGATCTTATTGGGCATTTGCGAACTAAAATATTTATAGCAACAGTTTTTATTGATTTGTGGCCCTAAAATTAATTTTTTATGTATTTTGATTGTAAGTAACAAAATTAACCTAACTAATGCAACATTAAATTTCAATTTATGGTCCGCATGCATGCGACCACACCGCGCGGAGCGCGGGGCTATGAAGTAATATAAAATTAATGTAATTATAAATACAATTAAAAGCCGAAAATTTCATTTGGACAACAACAACTTTGATTTATTATCTTCATTTAAATTGTTTTCTCCACTTTTATTTATAATTTTGCTAACTGATTCCCAGTATAAACAACGTAGTCTTCTTTTATGTCATTTATACACTTTGTACCTGAAATAAATCATTAAACATATTATTATGGTGTCTTCTAAATGTAAGTGCTGATAATTTCATCATTTTACTGTACTGCTGGTATTGAAGTTCGTTATTTGCAGGTAATGCATAATGTTACTAACCTGAAAGAGCCATGGTTAAATCCAATTCATCTCGAAGAATTTCTGCCACTTTACTTCCCCCAGCCTCTCCATTAACCACAATGCCGTACATCATTGAACGCCCCACGAAAGCCTGTCGCAATTTTTAAAGGTATTGAATACAACGATAGCATAACAAAGACCTTGTATATTTTTTGAGTAAAATAAAAATTATAAACCATTTTTGCCCCTAGAGCTAGAGCTTTGAAAATGTCAGACCCCTTTGTAATGCCACTATCAATGTAAATCTCACATCTTCCATCCACTGTTTTACAAATATTGGATAAAAGGTTTATCTAAAAAGTGGCATAAAAACAAAATATGTCACATTTTTCATGATTTTAAAATTAGTTCTCGAAAGTGGTAAGAATTGTATTACTGTTGGTGAAGCAGTGTCCAATTGCCGACCGCCGTGATTAGAAACTAAAATGGCGTCTGCTCCGTATGCCACACATAGCTCAGCGTCTTCCGGGCTCTGAATGCCCTTAACAACAAGCGATAATTTAGTTGTCCTGCATAAAAAATTTGTAAAATATTGAAATACCTAATTACAATCTATGAAAAAAAAATCCGAATTTTTAATTTTAAGAATGGCTTGCCTTTTAAACCATTGTATTAATTCCCAAGTAATACCAAAATCAAAAACGGAGTGCAATTGATCGAAGTCTAATGACGATGACGATTCGTCGGGTAGAGCATTTTTAAGTCTAAAAAATGAACATTAATAATGAAAAAAATAATCTAATAACTTTTTAATATTAAGTTTGCATGTACCTCAAATGGGTTGGGAATGTATAACTATTCCTTTTGGAAGGTCTTCTTTTCCCAACGTACTGAGCATCGACTGTGAGCACGATGGCCTCAAATCCTGCATTTTCAGCCCGCTTCAATAATTTTTTCGTTATTTCTCTACAACAATAAAAGCAAAAACAATATTAAAAAAGCGTAGATTTTTTTTCAATTTGATCCAGTATGTTAGAATTCTTGAAGTTAAAATGATTGAATTTAAAAAAGTTTATGAAATTTTTGTTTGTTTTGTCGTTCATCTTATATTGAAAAACTGACCTGTCTTTATGCATAAAAAGTTGAAGCCAGTTTCGACCATTGGGGGTGGCTGCAGCGATTTCTTCAATACTGCTTGTAGCAAATAACGACAAAATAAATATGCCTCCGACTGATGCAATAGCTGTCGGAAAAATAGAATATCATTTAAATAAAGAATGGTATTATAGGTATCATGGGCGTACCCAGGGGTGCACGTGTGGGTGAATCTCAAAAATAGGTTATTTTGCCCTCAAAAGGCTAAAAGCTCAAAAAATTGAAAATTTTCGCGCTATGCTCGTATTTAGTACATATTTTTGGTACACGTATTGTATGTTGGTTTTGACCTAATTGATTCCCTTGCAAATCATTACGGACTCAATTTGTATTGTACCTCATATAAGACCTCATCTAAGAATTTGAACTCCCAATAATTCATTTCTGTATAAAACCTTGCTGTGCACCCCCAACTTATGATCCTGGGTACGCGCCTGATATGTATTTTATTTTCTCTTAGCTCAAAAATTTGATGCAAATTGATAATATGTATTATGATAAAGCACCTTTGGCTGAGGCTACTTCACCGTCCGGATGCATTGTACGTTGAAAGCCCATTGGACAAACTCCTATAGGCACTTTAAGCTTCTTGCCCAGAACTGTCACACTTAAATCTCTTTGAGTTACATCCCGAAGCATTCGGGGTCGAATCAGCCATCTAAAATGTTACAGATTTTATTTCTGTGTCAATTCCTCATTTCATGAGGAAATAAGAAATATGGGAGGAATATGAAAAATAAGAAAAAATATTATTATATTATAATGATAATTATTATCCTGGAGATTAAAAACATGAAGTTACTTATTGTAAGCTTTTCTGTTGTTATAGGAAGTGTACTCGTCATCTGCTCCCGACTTAAGGTATTCCCACTTTGCCATATCCAAAGCTTCCTGAGCAGCATTCTCAAAATCCGCAACACAAACCAAGCGATCCATAATGACTTTTGTTGTAATGAATCAATGAATGGATGTATAAGTAGCTGGCACTATTACTTTTGGAAAATATTGAAATAATTAATTGTGAATTGCTCAAGAGATTTTTATAGTTTCTGTCACAATTCCTAATAATTTTTCGAACTGTGTTTATTTTTAAATGCAAAATGACAGTTTTTATATTGCAGATTCCACAGGTGTTTATGCAACAGTAAAATAGTTAGAATGATTGACATAAAGAAGCAAAGTGACACCAAAAGATTGTATGATGCGGGGGAGTCGTTAAATGATGCAATAATAAAACATATGTTTAGTTAACACCACGATATGAAGTATATATGAACTATCTAATCTCAATGTCAAGTCAAGGGGCAAATAAAATGTTGAGTGTGGTTAGAGATATGAATGTATGTCTTGTAAGTAAGATTTTTTAATCTTGTAGCTCTCTATACTGTTTTGGTTTGTAACATACGTATAATGCTGCAAAGTCACATAATTATTAAAGAGCAAAGTGTAAGAGCAATAAAAATCTTTAAAAAATTATTCTTGCTGCACAGTTGCTTAAAAATGTGTATTGGTTTGGTCTCATACTACATTTAATGAAATCCTAAAATAATTATGACATGACCTATCCCCTGAAAACAAATATTGGTATGTTATGTAATGTTGAAGTCATCATAAAATTCATCTATTATATAATAATCACTCACATGCCCATGCTGCCCGTGTGTGACGTGACACATGGGAAGTTAGAATAATTTAATTCAGAAAAAGATATCATACACATGCACATAGCCAAGGGGGTGCATAGGGTGCACGTGAACCCCCAGTACAAATTATTACCGTCAAAAAAATGCAATAAATCGGAAAAAATTTCTGGCTACACGCGAATATATATTTTAATTAGTTTTTGACCTAAATTGACTTAAATTTTTATTTTGAATCGTGATTATAAACAAATTTGTACTTCATATCGAAATTTTGGCTTTCCCAACATATGGAGTTCCTTACAGAATTTTGCTGTGCACCCCCAGGTGATAATCCTGGCTACGCGTCTGATCATACACATATTGGACCCCCTTCAGGCATGGATAAAAGAGATTCCCATGGATTTCCCGTTATTCCCATAATGGAAAGTTCATGGATATCCCGTTAATTCCCGTGGAAATCCCATGGATTTCCCGTTATTCCCTTGGATTCCCGTGTATTTCCGTGGAATTTTTGTAAATAAAATAAAATTGTTCTCAATTGTTGCAACAATTGTGGTCCCAAGGGTTCTAGATTTTGGACAACTTTTATTAAAATTAGCTGCTTAAAATATTTCCATAAATAAGACATAAAACATAAATGCAATATGTAATAGTCATAAAAATCCAATTTTTTAGTCTCATTTTTATACGAATTTGGTAAGAATTACTCACAGTCATTAATTTTACTTTTTCTATTCTTCAACAAAGTAATTTTTGTTTATTGAAACATTTTGGTAAGTATAGATTGATTATTGCAGATTAAAAAATTATACTCTTTATTTATTCTGTCTGCATTTTTGAGAACATCTGTCCATTGTTCATATTGCTGTCTTTGGTCGTTTTTCTATCCATTCTTTAATTTGAGGTACATTAAGTACGGTTTCCTTTTGTTTGATTAAGGCGGGATACGCTTCCAATATTTTAGAACCGTGAGTATCCGAATAAATCTGGAGAAAATTTGCTAAAAACAAATCGGCCCAGGTCACCTTACTGCCAACTGCAAATCCACTTCCTTCACCATTTTCTTCGACTAGCTGATTAAATTTTGCAAAATAGTGGGGATAATATTTTTCCAACATTAATTTTTCATACTTTGCTTTTTCTTCAGCGTTTCGGGTCATGAACCAATCCGTCCAAACTATAGGATATTTACACTTGTTTATTACACGGTTAGAATTTTTTTGTATTTGAGTGAAAATTTTAGGAACATTAAAATATTATTTTAATTTACAGTTTCTAAGATCTTGTAAAGCTTGGACCAATTCATCGCAACGAGCTTTCTGCCACTCAGTTTCTGGAAGCTGATTGAAATTAACAGCTAAGTATCTGCCAATAGCGTGAGCCTGTGTTAATTCTTTGTCGTCAACTTGCAACACCGGCACTTGACCCCACCCTGTGTCTACATTTTGGTTACAAATAATGTAATATATAATATACAGTGGCTCATGTAGGGGGTTTAGGGGGCTGAAGCCCCCCTTCTAATTTTTGGACTTTACACTAGATAAAATCATGTTTCTCTCAAAATCCAAAAAAAAAATTATTTTTGCCGTAAAAATGCTTCTCAAAAACTTTGCACGCGATTTTGTTGCAATTTCCACTGCTTTTGACCTAAAATTTGTTCATTCTGCGCGAAAAAAATTGACGTATATAACAAAGGTTTACACAAGCCCCCCCCAGTGTATGACTTGGATACACCCCTCTATATATAATGATTTATTTAAGCTAAATGTTACTTATAATGCTGAATTTCGATTTGTGTAACTAACTAGGTTTATAATGTTTTTCCCATAATGAGCGTGGAATACGATGATCTTCAAAGGGAACCCCAGCCAAAGCGAATTGCCATCTCAGGGGCTCACCCAGCACCTTGAAATCGAAGTAGGATAATTTGTAGTGAGGCTGAAATATTCAAAACACAAAACAATCAAAGCTTAATACAAATTTAATGGAAATTTCAAGTTTTTATTGATATGCGCACAAATTAATATTTTAACTAAACCTCTAACAGTATTATCAGTGGTAAATCTAAATGCAATATAAATATGAAACAAAATTTCATAATATTCAAAATATGGATTGAAAAAAGGAATTTATGGTGCAACTCCAACTTACTTGAGCCATTGTGTGGAAGAATAACTCAAAGCTTGTGATGAAGCATTTATTGCAGTACTGCTGCACTGTTTTTACTCTTATCTTTATATTATTATGATGAATATTATCCACAAGGCGATACGAACTACATGATTAGGATTTGCATGATATGACTATATAATATGTTTAAAAAGTTTATAAGTAATAAAGCATTTTATATTATTTTTATTTTGTCTCAAGATCGCTCTTGCATAATATTATTATTACGACGTAAAACATAAAGCCTCGAGTATATAATTTCTCCTTATAAATATACTTGAGTATAGCTAACTTGCGTTTTATCGTTATTCTTTAACCCTAACCCGTTTAAGTATACAAATAATAATAAAAGTGGGTTAGTTAAATAGTATTTTTGCAGTAGACCGGGTGGCAAGAAGTGTCAAGTCAGTTCAAAATTATATTTGGTACAAAGACCGTTTCCACCGATTGTAAACCCTATCAAGCTTGGAGCAAAACGTACACATGGAAGACCCAAGGGCTCAGCCAAGGAATTAATATTTATGAGAATAGATTCTCAGACTCAGCGCCGTAACTAGGCATGGGGCACCGGAGCCCGTGCCCCACCCACATTTTTGGAACATAAACTAGATAAATTTACTATTTATAACACATTAATAGATATGGACGATAAAACAAAAGAATGATTTATGTTATAGTTTTACAACAAATTAATTTACAGATGTTTTAATGATATGCAGTAGCTATTTTATCAGCCACCAAAAATGCAAATCTATCCGTAACTATCAGATAATTTGTTGATCTGCAGAGTAAAAAGCAGCATTATTGAGGAATGCAAGTTGATTTGCATGGTATTTTAATCCTGAAAATGGAAAAAGGAAGCTGCAGAATTCCTGGAATGAAGTTGAAGTAATTCAGTAGCAAAATATCTGTGGTGTTAAAATCGACGAAACACACACTACAGTTAGTGTTTTGACGCCACGGCTGTATCTTAACAAAGTTATACAATCCTTATATGAAAATGAATATTTGAATTCTCCTCTTTCGATTGATATATATTTCAAATCATAACTCTGTCTGGTTCATGAGATATTCATTTTTGAAAATATCGTGATTGAAACACTGTATTTTCTGCTATTTTGCAGTATTTAAAACGATTTGATGGATTGTTTGGTATTTTACAGTATTGTATTGTATTGTATTCTTTATTCAACTACAAATTACTGGTTTCCAATCGAAGCACCGCACCGAAAGCAATCCACTGGTGTGATTTTATAACATATCCAAATTGTACATATTGTTAAATGAATGATTTTGATAAATAGAATATAACTAAGAAATAGACTATGTAGTATGGTAAAGTATTTAGTTGTATTGCTGTATAAACTAGAGTAGCTGTAATATGACACTATGGACTCTGATCGGCCAAATAGTGGACAGACTGGGTAGACAGATCAGTTACAGTCTGGGTTTAGGGGAGACCAATCAGAGCACACAGAGTGGCGAGTTGCCTTGAACGTTTGGACTCTTGAACCTGATGACGCATTCCTAGCTTTCAACAGAGTTGTACTTGTTGGAGACTCGGAG
>JAQFYB010002988.1:0-21456 GCA_034694085.1 Pogonognathellus longicornis | reverse complement strand
ATTAAAGTGCACATTAATATACCTTTCTCGCATGAATGAATGTTCCCGAATTTCCAGACGGGACATATCATTTCAATATAGCTAACACAAGTACTCACAAAAACAGAGTTAACAAACGTAGTTGTTAGAGCAAGAGTAGAGGTTTACTAAAACTTCATCATGCATTAATAATTCTAGGTAGGTACCTAATGAATTCTGTTAAGTTCTGGGTGAGTTAAAATAATTGCACGATCCATTACTCGAAAGATAAGGAATAAACATAGCATTATGAAGATGTATTACATTACAGCCTCAATTAGATAGGTATACATGGTAGTTTTTTTGTGATTTTTTACATATAAGTGTAAAGACGCTGCTGGTTGTATAGATAAATTAACAGCTGCATAAAAGTATGTAATACAAATTGTAATCTCTTGGTCAGGTATTCTAATTGTAAGTAGGTAGAGGTAAATGTAATGTACCATACGATTGTATGTTGTGGTAGCAATAATTCATTCCAATTCAATATTACTACCAATACTGCAGTCAAAAGATATTTTAAAGTTTAAGCTTTCATGTAGAGAAAATGGACAAACGTTTGAGCTTCAATGCTACTGAAAGAGAACATTCATAAAAACACATCCTTTACAACATCCTATAAGTATCTAATCAGAAACAAAAATTTCATGATGTAGAATTTCTTTAGATTAGAAATTAGCCAGCTTAACGGGAAATCATTAGGTAATATTATAGAAAAATGTTGCTAATGTTGCTATTTAAGTTAATTATTCATCGTACGATTGTTACGACAAAACAGCGAATGTATCTCTGAACTGAAGAGCAAGAGTCACGTCACGACACAGCACAAGTGCACCATGATTTTATTACACCTTAAACTCTAGAATTTTACTGAGAGAAGACGTGTATTGCACCACAACGACCACAGGACAGTACTGCTTTTATCTTTTAGTGAGGAGCATCATAAGTTAAAGTGACTAACAGGGTAATAAAACTTGACAGGTGTAATTTGCTTAGAAAGGATTTGGTTTTGTATCTAAAGGCACGTTAGTTTACAAATTGCTGAGTACTCATGTTAATTACACGTACACGACATACAAGATAAACGGAGAGACGTCATATAGATAAGTTAGATACTAATAGTAAACGCATACATATGGCAAAGGCTCTAGTAGGACTATAGTAATGGAAATATTTAGACGCACCTACAGAGACGTAATGTTCATTTTAAGAAAGCAGCACAATAATATTAGTGTAGAGAAAGATCACAAAAGGAAGTAAATGATTAGTATTAGTCAAGTAAGTCAAGTTAACACTGAGATTGGAGTTTTGCAGAGCTAAGAGTCAGGAGCATCAGCAGCAGCGGTTTACAGAAGATATGTAATAGAAAAATTGACCCCACTTGCCTGCTGCATAATACTGCTACGTTTACGTGTAATGCGTGTAATGTGCAGTAAATGAGGAATGGATCCTCCACCTACTGACCTATCCATCGCCACATCATCCTCACTCTGACTCTACAGTTTTAGTAAAAATTAGTTTCACTCTTTTCAAAAATTGATTATTTCACACAATACAATATTTCATATGTAATCTCACAACAATCAATACAAGTATACGTTATGTTACTACTAGCCAAATCAAATCAAAACATTAAAAAACAAAACAAGACAATTATCAAGAAAGTAAATATCTTCTGCATACATGTACCTAGTAAAAGTAATAGTTAATGTTACACAAGACAGATCTGTATTCATTCATAAATAAATAACAAGACGACTAGTACGTTTTCTGGTGCCACAACTTTCAGATCAACATGCTTTACAAAAGAAAGCAACAAATAAAACTCAATCGAAAAAAGAAAACTGGTCAAGTAGCCAGCTCAATTAAACAACAAGGCTCTGTGTACAAATAAGAGAATGAGACTATTAATCTACTAGCCAAAGTACACAGTGTACAAAACTACTGACACTACACCAGTTATTATATCCATTTGCATTGAACACTAACGCTATATTATTACCATCATCCCTACTTCATACTTCATACATATTTGCAAAACAGTCATGGATTTTAATGGATGCATTGATATACACAATAACAAATCGTAATCAATGACAATTTATAAACAATTTTGTACAGAATTGAATAATTAAATGAAATAGAAGATTGAAAAACAAAGTGCCGCAGCAGGTAAAAAGTGTTATCATAATTTGCAACTCCGTATAAGAAAATAACATAGCAAGTTGCCAAAACACTACTGGCATGACAAAAACAAGAGAAAGCTATTTGCTAATAAACAGCTTAATACTAACTACTTTTATATATACATGCAGAAACGACTACTATTACAGCTAAAAGGAAAATAAACCGACAGAATGCAAAACGTAATTACAAATGAAATCAAATAATAAATACTTGGTAATGACAGGCAATTATTTTTTCAGCATTTCTTCATGCAGATTCACTTACACTTTCATCATCATGCTAAATACCAATGAAAAGGACAGCGATAAACGAACAGGCAGAGAATAGTAAAAGTGGTCGTTCGTACTAATAATATTACTCTAATCAGACTGTTAAATTATTATGAAGAAAGATTATCGCCAAAGGAAATCAGAATCAATCAGATAGAAACATAAAAATTGTTAACATGCCATCAGTCTAGTTAATACTTACAACATAAATACCTAAGTAAAATGTAAATGCATGTTAAAGTTAGTGTAGAGTCTGTTGAGTAGAGTAGAGTGGTTGGTTACTCATACTATAAAGTTATGTACACAGTTGTTGACTAGTTAAAAATAAAAATGACTAAGTAAATGCTATTGAAATGTTGAACAAAGGAAACATGGAATTAGGTTTAAAAATGCCAAGAGGCACGTTCAGTTTCTACATAAAAGTAAGTAATTCAGTTCCCACAAACTCAACCATTTCAAGTTTTCAATCATTCTGCAACATTATCGCTTTGCATTATTGTATTTCACGCGCTATATGTAACTAATACTACTTACTTACTTAGATTTATGTAAACTCAGCGCATTATACATTAAGTTCATGCGTTCACATATTTTGCAAAGTGTTAAATGCATGGCTGTTGCAAAATGACGACTTATTAATTGATTTAATGCAATTATAACTGTATTTGAACATTTTACTCATACACTTTATAGTTTTTAGAATGTCTTTGTTTGCACACGAAAAACAATGGCAATTCGTGTGAACTAGCATTAAAGTTTAACTGCATCAAAATACTTTTACAATTGACAACCTACACTTTAAGAAGAGTTATTATTTTCTTAATAGCTTTGTACAAATGTAGGTTCAAGGTTTTAAAGTTGAGTACTGAATTGTACTTACCCCTTTTCCAAGTCCGAGTGGCTGAATCTGAAGATAACCAGATGGTAAAGTGGCAGCCACCGGAAGCACATGTTCACCACCAATAAAGCGGTATTTATTGAGAAGCGGGATCCATGCATAGCCCACAAGGTTTTCGACTTGTTTGCTTTTATTAGCTTTGTTATCAAATGAGCAAGATATATGAAAGAATTGAAACAGAAGGTGAAGACGAGGATCCAGTGCCACAGGCAGCGATAATTTGATCTCACTATACCATTCAGGGCTTGAACGATGGTGTAGCACGTACGTTGCTATACTGCCACTTACAGGATTCTGTTCCAAGGCTATGAAACATAAAACGGCTTATTAACATAATCGTTTGCTTACATTGCTTTTATTCTCATGCGTGTAATTCTTCTAATCTCATTAGTTTGTTGAAGAGCACATTATTTATAGCAGCAGTAATTCTACAACTTTTACGCATTTCATTGTTACGAAGAGTGATAAATATAATCATTATTTAAAGCGATGACAATGACCGTTCTGGTCTTTAAGAAGTAATTGCAATAAAAAGTAACTGAATTGCTTACGACTAGCATCAGTATCATCTTCTGCACGCAGAAAGACACGACAAAGAATATTTCTCGCTCGAATTTTTCCCGTCAAGGAGTTTAAATTGAGATTTATAGGATAAACGTAAAGAAGATGGGCAAATCTGCTGAAATTCTCTGAAGACTGGATCGGAAACTCGATTATAGAAGAAGGAGGGCAATTTTCTTTGGTTTCAGTCAGCGCCAGCTGGTCCGGCTTTACAGCTTGAAGTGATACTTTTAAAACACCTGGCACGGGCGTAAGTTTAGAGACTTTCTCGGGCTTCTTGATGTCTGCAAGAATTTTAAGCAGTTCTTCTTCGGTCGATTTTTCATGTTTATAAAATGGACTAAAGGACGCATCAGGATCAATAATGTAGCCTGTGCCATCGGACGTAAAGCCTGAAGATTTCTTGAATAAACAGCATACTGACCAGCATAAAGGCATACGATATCTACAACGAAGAGCCATAATTAATGATTAATTAACACTTATTCATTCACCGTACTCACATACCTTTATTACTAGAACAATGACTTTATAATTACTACAATTACTTTGGAATTGGAATAGTCTCTGTACCCTTGTCATGTAAGTAAAGGGAATAAAATTCTCTGTGACTAACAATAAGTATACACGAATTGTCCCTATAGCCTAAAGCTAAAGAATGAAAAATTGTACTACTAATGTATATGATAACATAATATTACGACAAACTCACCAAAAATGTAGCTTCACAAAAGTCTCAAGCAAACAGCTTATCTATGCATTTACTTACTAATAATTGTTTCCTTTTACAACTTTGCCCTAGAAAAATTGTTTTTTAAATAAATGGAGTAATGACATGTCCCTTCTCATTTGCTATTAAGCATAGAAGAAAAAAGGATGCAGAGTGCAGACGAGTCATTAATTCTTATTAGGTATATACACTACACTCAATGTAGAAACATCGCAACAAAAAAGGTAAACAAAAAAGGTAAACATGGTCCCAATTGGTAAGGTTTGATGGTGGGTGGTAGTCTGTCAAATTAATATAAATTTCTTCATACTCAATTATCTTGGTACACAATAAGAATCACACATGAAATATTATTATGATGAATCCGAATCTCTAATAGGATGAATAGGATTTCATATCCACAACTTTATAAATGTTTTTATCACAGTGTATACAAAAGATATGAAAAAATCTCTGCTCTAATTTTTATCACGTCCGGGGTTTCGTCTTAAAGTGTATTTTATCTCACTGAGCAAAACTTCTTACTTTAATGAACGGAACAAAGCACTATTAAAATAATATTATAAGATTTGAGCACGCAACGACTAAACTACAGATAAACTGCTTTATTTTTGATCTACTACAAATCCTACACACTTCCATCCCATTGTTATTACAGATAGAACTTTTCTTTTTACATTGCCTTGGCTTACATTCTCGGCATGTTGTAACATTAAAAGTGTTTTTTTCTGTTTCTTATTTTATCAGTCAGACACATGTAAAGAGACGAATAAAAGTGTTCTGTTTGGTCACACTCGCAGACCAATTATCTCTATATAAGATGCAGAAAAACTTGCTTGATTAGCCCTTTCTCCCAGTCCTTACATAAAGAATACCATAATTCCAAATTTGTGGTGTACATTCATACAGGTGGTGGCATACAATATTAATAGAAATGCTAAACCAATGCTACACAACTTCTTCTCATTCATGTTGAACGTAATATTATTATAATAAATCTAAGTGAAAATTCTGATTTCAAACTATCTCAACCAAACTGTTAAACTTATTTTAAGTGAAATAAAATTAACTTAAAAACCTCAAATTTCATGCTGTTATTCGTGACAATGGGAACAGTTCACAGGAAATGACTAGAATGTTTTCAGACTACCAAGTAATGTTTTATGTGAACTTTTACAATACACAAGTGAAGAATGCACTCACCGTTGGCCGTCAGTGAACAAAGGAGACGTTGTAATGCTTTTAGATATCCGACTGCCAGTTTTTCCATCCGGATTTCCTCTGAGATATGTCTCGACATCAGTTGCTTGCAGAGTTTTTTCAACTCTTACAACAACAAATATTTGGTCATTTGCTTCGCTCACTCGAAATAATGCCTGAAAAAATTAATGTCAGCACATAATGAGCACAATTGATTTAACGTGACTTGATATCCACGAATATGCTAATTTCTTTCGAGTATTACATCAAACTTCCAAATAAGCGCATCCTTTAACTTGGACCATATAACAAAATGCTCAATTTTCATAACTTAAGTAGAGCACTGCAGTTTATGTAGAACGTACTTGTTATCCTTATTAATGCGTTGAACAAAACATAATGCATACATCCATACGTCCAAATACTGCTATAGTACACACATTCTACATACATAATAGAAAATTCCTTATATGGGCATTTTATGATCAAAACTACAATTTATAGCTCAATTTACTTTTATGAAGTCATAAAACGCTATCAGACTCATCAACTTGTACCTTAGCTCAACTATTTAACTTTAACTAAATTAAGTCCTAAGTCCTAACTAACCTTCTTAACAAATTATATGAAATTTTATCATACATTGCGGTTTAGAATACACATTCACTATTAAATCTGCTCCAAATAGAACAAATATCATCTTATTGTTAGCTGGGTCGAAAAGCAGTTTTGGGAAGTCATCAAGGCATCATTTCAAGTCATTTTTAGTTGTATGTTGTGATTGTATGATGCACCAGGTTATCAACAATGCGGTAGGTAAATACTGTTTCATTCAGGTCAGGCAATATAAACAGACAAGACAGCTCCAATAACCTTAACTTACTAAACTAATCCGATGGAGACGAAGTATTTACCTTTGAATTTCCAACGAGACTTCCCGAAATATCAACTGTGGTATGAAAGTCTTCAGAAATTTTCCGTCCATTCTTAACATCGTATAAGGAGACAGAGAGGAAATAGGGTTCAATAGGGGCTCCACTTTCTGAGCGCAGACGGAATTCAACTGAGTCCACATGAACCGTAAATAACATAGGAGATGCTGTGCTGTGAATCGCTCCAGTTGTTTTTCGATCACTTTTACTCTTTTCCAAAGACGCATCCACCTACACAATGTTCCCAAATTTATTAATAACATTGACCATAGTAAAGTTACAGTAAATACTTTTATTACATTTCAGCTGCAGCGAAAGAATTTATTGATGAGCAGTAGGCGAGACAGAAGGAATAAAGGGATTCCTAATCAAAATCAATGTACATACAACACAGGAGGAAAGATGTGTGTAGAGATATCTAGGTTACAGCATTAAACGCTCCAAACTGAACTAATTGCTACACCATTTCTCTAAAATTCTAACTAAAGCTAACTTGTGGGCGAACGATCATCTCTGTTTACAAAGTTAGATTTAGTTCTTATTACGCGTAAATGAGTTTACTACTAGTCATCGAATATTTAGACCATAAAAATACAATTGTAGTATATCACAGGTTCAAATGCGCACAGCACGCTCAGGCTCAAGGCAGCTACTCGCTCATTCAACTGCACTCTTTAAACTCTTTATTAACACTTGTTCTTTTATCGTATGACTTCACTTTCCTTTTTTCATTCCCTGCCTCTTCATAACCATAAATGTTAGTTTAAAAGCTCAATTAAGTATCACTTGAAATTTATAAGTGCCAAGTACCTACTGCTAGACATCTACCGCAAAATAAATCGCTTCTTTGAATAGAAGAACCATCACAAAGGCACAACTGCCTTAATTATTCTCCTGAATTACTACATAAAGTGCTAAAGAGATAAGCCGAATTTCTTCATCATTCTTTTAATCCTGTTACATACACGATACAAGCAATCACGTACCTACGTGTATAATGTGTGCATAATATACAACTATGAGAATTAAGTGAATGATACTCATCTGCTTACATTGCACAACTCGAAAACATCATGTACAGTTAGAATGTGATTTATGAATGCATGTATATATCTGAAATTCAATGTATTGTATAGGTAAGTGGCAAAATAGGTAAACACTGATGTATTCCTATTAGGTATATTACATTGTATGCGATACTTGATACTGTACAAACAGAATTAAGGGCACGCATCGCATAAAATCCGGTTACTTATCTATTATCATGAGGTTTACTCATTTTTTGTTATTAAACGTTCGTAATTGTAAGTATAAAGTAAGGTATAAAGGCAGATGTGTATACTTATACTACTTACATAGTAATAGAGAAGTAAATTAGGCTGACAAAGCTGCCTAGCCTGAGTAAACACTCTCATTCATGATTTTCATTTGTGTAAACAGACTATGCACACTTATCAGTGTATTCATCTTTGCTATTTTTAGTTCAAAAAATCGTCCTAACGTAATTTAGTGGGAAAAATTAATTTCTAATTCAGCTACAAGGTATACAATTCTCCTGAACAGCTATTATAGTAATTTGTAAGTGTGGTAAGTGTAATAAAGGTACACACGACTTTTATTCATGCCTTTACTGCAACTAACCTGTCACATTATTACTCAACCGCTATTAGTAAAGGTATCACAATAAGAAAAGTATAAAGAGCACTTAATTTCCTTTCCCTTCCTGTCACCGCATTATTATTGCATTGCAAATACTATTCTTTTTCTTTCAAGTGACTTACCCAGATTGTGTAGCGATTTTATCAGTTTCAAATCTACCTATCATTAGACTTAACATTGCATAATTTGGCTACAATTAATCACGCAGTCAACGATATTTTCAGACACGTACGCGCAATTAAAAGCACCATGTATCGAGCTTCTTACTTGCATTGGTAAATAGGCTAGGGTTATGTATTTTCCATCGTACATCGTATGAAAGCATAACAATTCAATCCATCCAACGATACTTTTTGCTGTTATTTGTCTAGCTCGTCTATACAATTACGATTCACTGTTACATAAGCTAATTGTAGTTTACCTTTAAATGTCACACACTAATTATCTTCTAGCTTGAAAAACGAAATTTTGGGAACATGACATGCTATCTTAAACAGTCATCGTTGGATACGGTCGAGAAACCAAATAAAGCAAAACATTAAAAGGAAATAATATACATTATACAATATGGTTCCTGTAGTGAAGGCTATAGAGACAGGAAAATAAGTTAAGAGATATTTCAAGCGAATTAAACTAACTTTATTTTAGAAGCTAACTCTCTTATACAATTATAGTTAGTTCAGTCACAAAGCTCTGCAAAGCACTGTATGTGTGTGTTTGTGTTGAACATACACTCTACGCAGAATACGGTGTGCTTATTTAAACCGTTTAATTCTGCTTTTAATGAATACATCTCGTCTTGCAGTAATACTGTATATAGTGCGCCGCAGTAACGGAATAAATGACACATAGACACACACATTACACATACAGCTTTTTTATACAGCTATTTACATAGTGACAGCGACAATAATCTGTTTCTACGAAAAGTAGGTATACAAACAGAAGCAAAGGTATAATAAAGAATATTATACTCGGGCAATGAAGTGCAAGGCAGAACAAATTGAACAAAGCTAACAGAAACGTGAGTAGGTATATTGAGTTAAAAGAACAACGTTGTACAAAGCTGGTTTATTAGAATGCGACACATTATGCCAATTTCATGCAATTACATGACAAACACATAGGATGTATATTTGTTAAGCAGAAGTAGTGCAAGAAATAAGAATTAGTGGAGGTAGTGTGTATAAGAGATTGTTTCCTTTCCATGCGTTATTTACTCTGGGTACAAAATATAATATATTTCAATTCAAGGAACATGACATAAAACATAGAACAGCAGAACATTAAATAAATCAACGAAAAAGAGGTAGCACTGCATCATTAAACGAGACACAATGCGAACGCACACAATTAAGTTGAAATAATAAACGTTGCAAAATTCAACTTACTTTAATTCGTACTTTAGTCCACGACCTGCCATTTTTAATCAAGCCCAGTGCCTGAAATTGTATGACTTATGGTTACAAAATGTATAATAATAATAACAAAGAGCGACACAGGCTTCAAAATCATTATTCATTCAGTTCAAACAAAACTACTGTGAATTACATCAACTCAAATCAAACTGTATACAGTAAAATAATTTGGACATTAAACATGCCTCTAGCAGCAGAATGAAAAAATGTTCAAAATGGACTTGTGACACAATGACATGTAAGTAATAACGACATGCTTGTCAGCAGTAAATAAATGTTACACCTTGCCTTGAATATAATATCATATTGCCAAAATGAAAATGCAAAAAAATAAAAGGTATGATGAGAATGATAGAAAAGGCAAAGTTCCAATCCAATAGGTAGTAGTCCAATCTCCACGAATGTAAACCCAAAAGTATTGCTGTATACCTTACCTCATTACATTGCATTTAACCGCAACCATACGATACACTACACCCTTGTTATATCCCCATTGCAACTATAATTTACTTTCATTTCGTCTTAATTTTATAGAGATCTAGGCAATCTTTATGACAGATGGTGGTTAATAAAATGCTTCAAATTAAGGCTTACCGCAACCCTTTGAAAAAGTTGAACGACATGTTTGACTCTGTCCACATTTTCAGGTGAAGCTAAACTGGCAGATCTCTCGTAGCATCCCAATTCTGCACACACTGTGTACAAATCTCGTAGGAAACTTTTCCGTTGTTCACTTTGTAAAACTAATGACTCGTCAAGGGTCAGCTTTTGCTCATTGTGCCAAACGGGATCCGCCTCCCCTAAATCAATTTTGCAAACATAATCGCACCCGGCACTGCCTGTCCACACAATGAGATAAAATTTTTCATCGAGTTCATCCCATTTAACTTGTACAAATTTCTCTCCTAGTTGCTCGTCATTATAAATTACAACAACACGTCCTTCAAGAGCAATTCCAGCTTCGTCCAGCTGAATCCCCCGGCTTTGAGTCCATACGACCCAGAACCACGGAGGAGCTTTGTAACTCGCATGAGAATTTCTGACAACTATTGGCACTTGGGAAGAATCAACTACATCTGTATCATTTGCATTTGTAATACTTTCATGTAGTCTCTCATGTAAATCTGGACAATCATCCACCAGTTCCAGGAATGGTAAAGAGTACGTTTTCAGACATTCTTTTACAAACAAATTACAATTATCATCCAAATCTTCGACGATGTCAGAGTCGCTGCTGTTTTCAAACCCGTTGGAGATATTAGGGATTCTCTTCAAGTTGTAAAATTTCCTTGATGAAAATTCTGTATCACTCGTGCAGTCGACCAGCAACGATTTATTCTGTAAAACAACAATAAAAACACACCCATTGAAAAATTTGTATTCATTATAGAAATAGAAAACTTTTCTAATGCTTTGTTGTATGTACGATTAGTTAGTTAGGGCAATCATAAGTCTAGAACAAATCAGGTTTGCAACATTTGCAACTTGATGAAAACTTGCCGAGCTTCGTACCTTTCCGTATCATTGATTTCTAACTGCATTGCACTACATAGAACTGCAGCAGTTTATGTACCTGTTATTAAACAGAAGCGGAATCTTATACTTATACCTTCACAACTGATCGCTACGATACATTAATTAAACACAAGTGAAATTAAACAAAAGTAGTAGCTTCATTATTACAGCTATGTAATATGCACATTGCACACCAACACATACTACACCGATTCTCCATCTCATCGCAACAAACACATCAACACCATAACACAAGGTAAAGCTACTTACTTGCACCATACCAAACCAGGCATTACACCTTCTGCCACTAAATATCGATAGTGAGATCGAGGTGCTTAGCCAGTCTATTTACTTATTTTATATGCAATATGTACCTTACAATTAGTAACTAACTTACACAAATATTCTAATGAACCCTTTCTTACAAGTGTTAAAGTGATAGCACGATACGATACTGGTAAATTAGGTATACACATACACCATACTACAGATTACTATCACAAGCTATCACAAATCTAACTACATACTCTACAATCTAAATTATTTTCTATTACTACATACACGGGTAAAGAAAATAACACGGTTTGCAAATATTTAGGCTATACAAGTGCGCAAAACGTACATAGTACATACCTTGGTGTGTACTTGCACTAGGTCTCTGCAAAGCCACTTATTGATGACAGCTTAAACACATACAGCTAACAAGTTTATAGATTTAAAAATACATTACTTACACCAATTACACTATCACATCATCATTTTACACAAGCTTTAATAAAAATCCATTTAAAGAGTAGGATAAAGGTAATTCATTTACCGATCTTGTAAAATACACTGTAAGTAATGTGTACAAGTATAGCACAACAGATACATAGGAAAGGAAGGAACATTTTTATATTTATGTTCTATAATAATAGTTAAATTTGATTCACACATATGCGCATATATCACAAACAAATTAATACAAAAAGCTTTATGATGCATGAAGTGAAATATTATTGGTTGGTTAGTTTGGTACCTAAGTTTATTCATCTTTACGACATTGTAATGTAATAAGTATAATATGGAGAAAGTTGGATTGTTTAATGGTTACATTAAGTTATAATGTTATCTCCCCTTCAACTACTATTGTGTCAACCTAAATGTCATCGTATTAGGTGTCCTACAGGTAAATCCGGTAAAAAGTAGTCTCTCTAGTGTCTCTAGTCACTCAAACTGAGACGAACTTTCAGTAGTAGAATTGTCCTTAGGAGTCGCATGCATTGAGTTCAAGTTAAAACAGTTTTTACTTACTTAACTTTTGCCTACTGTCGCAAAATGTATTTTGCTGTCCTGTTCATTCATGCCTTCACTCATTCAATTAGTAGTTAATGACTTCTCTCTCTCTCTCTCGCTTTGTGAGCCATAATAACTCAATAACTAATGTAATGAAAACAATTCGTCACAAAAGGGCGAGAAAAGAAGCCATAAAATTTGGAAAGGTGTATCCAATTTACTTAAACATGAGCCCATTCAAATATTGAGATAGCTTTATAAGGAATTCGACCTTCAACTCACTAGTACAAGAACGGTAAAATTGTTGACATTTACACAATAACAAAAATACACGAACTCAGTTCGTGTCATTGCCTTCACTCTGTCAATTATGTTTGCGTTTCGCCTATAGCTTTATGTATGTGACAACAAGCTGATTTTTAGTAGTTACCTTTTAGCAACCTACCTAGTAGTCCTAGTACATAGTACATACTAATTCTTTCACGAATAGCTACTAGCTAAAGCTAAACGATACTTCATACTGAAAGTTGTATTAAGTTGTAGTTTGTATTAACTATTAAGTATGTATGTAAACAAATAATACGGATACACGCCATAAGTATGTCGCGTTGTTGGTTTACGACTTACGATTCTACGTTTTGTTGTCAGAATGTATCGTTTCTGTAGCTAAAGAATGCATAATTATTTGTCTCTGCTAAAATACAGTCTCCCTTAATAAATACACAATGAATATTTACACTTCACTAATAAATTGTATGCAAATCTCCTCACGCGAGAAGCAGTGAGCAAAAAAATCAATCAACTTTGACTAGTATGTGGTGTCCAAATGGAAACGAGTGTGAACAAATAAGAACCTTAAGAGAAAGCGACAAAGATACAAAGAGATTATCACAGTTATTGAATTCTTTGATTTGTGATTAGAGGTGATGTGTGAAAGGATATACATGTACTGACATAAACCCTCAACTCAATCTCAAATCCAAAAAGATTACTAATTTGGATTTCACACACCTCAAAATGAATCAGTAGATTCTGTCACAGCAAATAACAAATCTAGGTAATACTTTCAAATGTGCCTTTGTACATATAATTGAGGCGAAAATGATTTATTCAACATTCAATGCATTACCGCTTTAATCCCAAAATGGCCCAAACTGACCAAACTTCCTTCAAACGAGTATTTTCCATTCTTTGACAAGTTCAATTTATTCCTAATCCATGTTTTCCAAAGAGTTGTTTTCCCTTGGATTGTGCCACCAAATCCAATGCTGCTACTAATTTTACTCTCACTGGAAGTAACATTTCCACTACCAGTAACAGGAGGAGCATCAAAAACACTGTCGTTCTGATTCAAAACGTTACTCCCTACACCAATGACACTGCATCCACTCACACTACTTCCACTGCTGCTGCTATTGCAACTATTTGTAACACTCGAAGCACCCGATCCAGATCCTGAAGAACTGTATCCCGATTCCGAAGCGGGAGTTAAAGACAACTTAACCCCGACACTGCTCAAATCCACAAAACTGACACTTTTCCTCCTGGAATTTTTCAGAGAATCTTCTCCTTGACAATCAAGGGGCATCGGAGCATGGGAAACTTTCATGGTATTAACAAACGGATAGTCATTGTACAGTTCATTTTCTCCCACTGCCCGAATTGCAGTTAAAGTGGATTTACCCTCATGAGGTTTTACAACAGTCGAGATGAAATCACTGGCCGCAGCTCCTAACGTTACGACTGTTACGAACGGCATGGCTTCGACTCTCTCACTTAAAGCAAAAGCCACTTCCTAGACACAAAGGGCATTCATTCCACTTACAACTACTTCCACGCGATGTATTAAACTTTTAACTTTCAATAGCTCATTAAAAGACTAATTCGCACCAAACCAAAGTTTATCTAACTCCTTACAGATACACGATTACAATCGTCTGACACCATTAGCACAAATATAGTTCCCAACCATGATGGGAAATCATTTAATTGCAACAACAATGACAGCTTAGTTCCAAGAGAGCTGTCATGGTTCTTTAGGAGCACCGGCAGCAATGCTATTGTTTCTCAGCATTACTATTACCTACTACCATTATTATTCAACATTGTAGATACATAGATTCCTAGTCCTCTCGCAGAGAGTATTGTTTCATGGGTATCAACAAACAAACAAGGCCTTTCAATTCAATGAAGACGACAAAGTAAAGTATACACACACATACACAGAAAACGCCTTGAGTAATGTTATACTAAACCGAGCTATGTGTAAACTGTTTCTCCCAAGATTTCTATATATGTCAAAGCAAACAGGAGATGAAACCAGCGACAAAATGAGACGACGACGACAACACTCTCACATCACATTACAGCTCACTACAACACGGAGTCAGAAAAACAGACTGGGACTGGAGGTGAGTTGAGAAGAAGTGGAAGTGAGTGAAAAGGAAGCCACGACAAAGCAAGACAAGCCGTGACCGTGATATGATGGATGTCAAATGTGGGTTTTCAGACTAACAACAACCAGCAACTCAAGAAGTACAATTCTCGCCAGTCAACTCACACTCTCCACAAATCAACACAAGACAAGACGAACCAAACCAAACAAAACTCAGGTGTAAAGCAAAACACAGCAGTTGTGTGTTGTGTTGTGCACTCATGGGATATAAAGGAGCTAGTGAGTAAAGTGGCAAAAGAAGAGTTAAGTGAGCCGATACGCAAGAATTCTCATCATCATCCTCCCTGTACTTTGCTTACTGTTACTACTACATACAATATACTACTGCCTCATAAGTATATGCTTTGGATACCACCACCTACCTACTGTAATATTACAATATCTACCTAATACCTACGTGTCTGATGCCTAGTAGTAAATTACATACTTCTGTGTAGCTCATCCACACGTTTCAAATACTACATTACATTCCATCCACGATAATATGAAATGAGTTTCCCTTTAGAGTCAACCAACCCAACAGGTAGTTTCTTACTTATTATTGTTTCTTCAATAAAGGTAAGGTAAGGTAAGGCGAGTGTAATATCGCATAGAGAACAAGTAGTAAGTGGGTAGTCGTATATAGTAAAGTAAGCAACAACAACGTAACAGAATACAAAGTGCAAGGAAATGTTATAAACGAACACATCCAATTCTTACTTTTACACAGAGAGTATGTAGCTGCAGGTTATGGGTCGTTTGGCAGGTACATTGAATTATCAATGCCGTTTGGCCCCAACACAAGTGTAAGTTAGTCAAAGATATGCAATTGTAGTAGTATTGACAATAACAATGTGATACAAACCAACAACGCATGTAATAACATGGTGTGCACTCTTCCTACCCAAGTGATAGAGATTTTAGATACACTCTTGTAAAATTTTAGACCTTTCCTGTACAGTTCATGGTGTGCTATACAGCGGAGAAAATATTCATTCAATTTCAATACGACGCGACGTGTGAATAGTTCATATTTCTTCAGACCAGACCAGAGGCTATCGATATTCCATTAAGGTATCACAGCCTTATGGTCTCTACGATCTCTAAAACATTAATAAACCAACCTTCGACGAAGTAATAAACCAATAACCAGCATGTAGGTCTATTCCCAATGAACAGTTTACAATACAATACAAACGAATCCTACTTTACTTACCAGGCTGAATGGCAATTTTACCATACTGAGTCTCGTTATTTAAATTAAAATTCACCATACAACAAATACACGCTGAGGACAATAACAATAACAATCCATACTTGTGGATTTGCATAAATATATTTACTTATGCAGCTGATTATAGTAGATACCAAGTAGTGTATACAATTCAATCATTTGCCTATGCTATATTCAGGAAATAATATAACTTGTAAACTTACTATTTAATTAGGCACATCCATTTTTACTCACTGCAAATATTGCATGTATATATACAGACGAGAGGAATTTAGATAAAGAAGAGAATCGCAATGTTGCTAATAGTGTCTGTCTGCTTTGTAAGTAATAAAAAGTAAGTTGGCAAAACGAGACTTGGAGGGATAGGATAATAAAGTATCATCTTACATGAAATCAACTCAATTAAGTAAAAGAATTTCTCAAGTTGTGCAGAAAAATGAAAACCAATAGCTTGGCCAAAGCCAATAATCCATAATCGTAGAAAACCATCAAAACAAAACCAAATAAATCTTCAGCTTCATATCATTAATTCATCCTCCATCTGCTAATCTAATCACAATCATCGGATCATTGAATCTTATAACAAACACACTTACTCTCTCTACAAGCAAATTAAACATAAGAAATTGCGCTTGAAAATTAATAATGTTCATGTATTCCCAAGTACATTTTGTCAATCAATACATATACAGATAGAAGAGTTACATATACACAAATACTATGCATATACCTACCTACATTAAAAAGAAAAAGAAAGAAAGATTGTAACATTGTAAGTAATAGTGAGACAAATAGGCACAACAATCCGATCTATCACATCACAATACAAAGTTGAAGCAAGAAAGAGAGAGAGAGAGCACACAAACTAGATTATCAGTGAAACTGTGTAGTTCATTGCAATTCAATTATTCGAATATGAAATCTTGCTATCATGATCACGGTGACGATGACCATGTAAGCAAAGCAGCAAAAGCAACGTACTGAGTCTACAAGAGTCTTAACTTGTTTATGTTTATTATATGCAAATAATGCAATGCAATAACATGCTATCATCATCTGGTGCATATAGGTGTACACACTCACTTGATAATGGTAATAACATTTACCATGTCAGTGTAATTATAATATATGCACACAATCTCAATCGAATTCACTGTTCTTAACATCTGGTTTTCTTTTTTATTTCACTCTTTACCTACATTTGTAAATTCAGTTGTTCGAATCGTTATATCGCTAATAAAATTCATCATTCCTATTCTAATTACAATAACACGCTGAGAGTTCTGTTTCGTTCAGATCAAGTTTGCATACAACAACAACTAGTAACTAAACTCATTTTAATAATTGTTTATTACCAGTACTTCCAATTCTACAACTTCCACATGCAACACCTGATACCACTGTGCAGAAATCAACATCCACAACAAATGCTAACAGCCTCCCATAAATCCATACATCTTTAACAGTTAACAGTTTACCAACGTCAATGACACAGTGAGAGAGACGCGTTAATATGGGCTAGAGATCCAACACAAAAATGTGTGTTATTATACCACCCGACCCAGTCTATAAAATTAGAGTTACTGCTAATCAAATAATCATATTACAATGCAAACAACTACGAAATCCAAAGACCACACGACGACCGAGTGTAGTTCAAGATTAATTTACACATTGCTTGTATACAAATACTATGTGTACAATGCACATAGGTTGCTAATGTTTCTTGCGGGAATAAAACATTCGATTAGCTATGGTTTGTGCAACACAAATTCTCAATGCGAATGTACACACAAAACAGTATGCAGTTAGACAGGTGCTTACTTATGATTTGTATTTACTATAGAAAGAAAATCATTCAGAAAAAGTGTTAGCGGGCCAGACCATCCCTTCTTTTCTTTAACCACGCTATTAGGACATGATACTTTTATTTCATTCAATGAAATTTGTTTGAAACGTTAGTTCACAGATAAAATCAAACGAATGATGATGCATTAGTAATTTGGATTTATGAACGAAGAAACTTGATGCATCTGTCTCTGGACCAGAATATTCATAGTAGTAAAAAAAGTCTTTATAATTTCTACTGAAGCGTTTATAATTAATTCATAAGAAAGTCCACCCACAATGAAACAGTTCAGTACGGTTTGTTGTTGTTCAACAGTAAATGTTAATGTTACGAGTGTTACACTACCGTACTTGGCTCAAGCACTTGCTTATTTTACTTTTTAGTGGATCAGGTAACTTACAATTAGAGGAGGTAGGTAAAGGTGAAGTGTGTACGGTACCTGGTAACTTAATATTATAATCCATTTATTTTGAAACTGTGTAGGGAGCAATGTAAATATACTTATAATATATGCAAACATCGAAATAATTGCTTTAGTATATGGCGTGCCTACAATAAAACACTAACACAGTAACACCGCATCACCGTTGGCGTTTCAGAACTTGCTCATTCTGTTGAGACTTTCGTCGTGTGTACAAAACACTTGTTAGTGTTGCTGTTGCACACATTCTTTACTCTATTCTTTTCCTTTCCATTTTGTCTGACTGAAGTTGATTTTGCATACTGTTTTCTTTTCTCGATCTGATTTTACTATTAGTTGACTGATCTTGTCTCGTCTCATACATCATCGTCATGAACTAGATAAAATGAGCTACTTTCCTTTATTGTTCAATTCATTACTGACTTTATCTCTGGCTGCTCAAGACTCAAAAACCTTTATTTTCATGATAATGTCATTGTAGTTATTATAAGAGTATATAATCACCACTTTTGTTTTAACACTATTATACTCTGAGCTGCACTTACTTAGAGCAACATCAATTCTACCCAAACGAAAAGACATTTACTCTTTACATTAATAGTAGACATTTAGCCATATGTTTAAAACATAGTCTCACTCAACAAAGAAGATTTCCCCTTAATTCATCACTTCCTCAATACGTTATTTAGTAATGGGTTTAATGTACTTAGCAGCAGTGGAAAATTACGTACAATATGCACCAACAACATTTTAGTCCATACAGGTGTCATTAATATTGAAAGCTTAGTCACAATTTATCAACCTAAAATCTTGTTAAAACTTCATCAGCAGATACCTTACTCCTATACTTAATACGCTGTTGAAGTGTAAGGTATATATTCCTAAAGTGAGATTAGAGACATCATTCACAAGAATGCAGCTATCACGAAGTCAAAGCCATGGCAAGAAAGACAACTAACTACCCAACACACGAAATAATGGCAAAAAGAGACATTAGTAGCTATTCTATTATGCTGTGCATTTCAAAAAAAACATCATGACAAGTGATAGTAAAATGATCTAATGGCTTAACTTACACTTTTCTCATGAGCAACAATTCAGGTGAGCAATCATCTTGTACCTTTAAGAATTTTTCATCTTTTCATTTACACAGTGAAATCCAATCTCACTATTACATACAGCCAATCAGCCAATCCAATTTCATTTACTTAAACCAATGTATTAGTTCTATTTTTGCCCTTTTGAAATTATCTCTGATCTTGGTACAACACACAATAAAAAATGTGTAATTAAATCATATTATATTTATTCCTATTTTTGGGACCTTCTAAAGGAATTTGGTCTGAAGAATTTATACCACGTTATAATAACATATAGGTGAACAGCTCAAAGAGGCATTTGTACACATACCTGACATAAATCTAGTATTCATAATATTTTATACCTACCTTACCTACTTACGTACAATAATTACATTAAAATATTATAGCAAAATTTGACCCCACCTGCACGACAAACATGCACTGTGCTACCACATGTAAGCACTACACTGTCCTTTAGATAAAATTAAATTCAGGTAAAACATCAGGGTCAGGAAAACGAAAAACCAGCATGGGAATAAAATCAAGATTTCGTCAAACCGCAATCCCATAAACCGTTATCATTATATTTATTGTAGTGAGCTATGCAAAAACAAAGCCCTACGAGCTAAGTCTTTTTTATAAGAATCATAAATAATAATAAGGAGGTTTTATCAGCAAGATAAACTCTAACATGGTTGCTTTTGCCTACATAATGGTCACATTAGTGGAAATCAAACACAGGTAAATCTAAAACAATTCCTTTTTAATCCCATCTAATTTAATTCTACCTTGCCGAACGGAAAAAAGCTTGGCCTTACGCGTTCCTGTGACATGAAATCAGCATAACAGTTTCTGACATTACATAACTACATACATATAATTAACTTTAACCTACGTTCATAAACATTCTGTCATTGCGGTTGATAAGGTTTGGTTAGTATTACAACAGCACATTCTATTGAATTCCACACTAATTGTGCATATAGCAATTTGCAATATATGGAAAATAAAAATACATACGTACCTAAAGTACCTATATCAATGTATACGTCGATAATAAGTAGAATTTCTTGGTTTCCTTCTTAAAAAGCGAGTACGAAATAACAAACGTAAACATATATAACAAAACATACAAGTTTCATTAATCCGGAAAAAAACAATATTCACACGATTTGCACTTGCATGCAGTTGCATGTTGAGCAAATATATTATAATATTACTGTATTACAACATTATGCAGTAAGTATACTATCATTGAAATGTGTAAAAATGCTCATCCAGCTATCCCTACTCTACTTCAAGAGTTTTTTCATGTGGTAATGGTAATATGTACAGACTATCTCACTTCCTTCTTAACACAGCATTAGTAATTATTACTATTACTATTGACATCGTTATGGAATAATAAGCTGCTTATGAATGCTAATACACATTTTATTTGTAACAAGGTAATGAATAATGATCAGTCTGATAATTTAAACTCAGTACTTATGAGGTTAAGTTGTAATAATAGGTACGTAACATTTCTTTACTGTTTTAAAGCTGCTTGCTACTTAACCTAATAAAACAGCATGAAACGAAAGAAGTAATAAGCAAATTGTGGAAGTTATAAATACAAATATAAAACATACTTAACGCGTATCATCGTTATCACCTAATAATTACTTATTGTTCAACCAACAAGAACACAAAAATCCGTTTCGTTCAACACCAACGCAAATATCGCCATTTGTATGTTAATCTTGTACCTTTTTTATTGCCAAATAGTGAACAT
>JAQFYB010002987.1:0-21463 GCA_034694085.1 Pogonognathellus longicornis | reverse complement strand
ATGAAAACCTCCAATTTACCTTCGTCAAAGTCCAATCTATAAATACCCCGTCTGTATTCAACCAGAAATCCACCATTGACTGTCTTTTTAAGTACAAAGTATGAAGCCAAGAGAAGGAAAAGCAATGCAACTTAATTCATTGTGGAAAAGTTGCAGAGACAAAGTGATCGGAGAAAATATAAAAAAGGGGGAGCGGGTAAGTTTTTAAGTAGTAGGAAGTGGAAAAAAGCTGAAGGAAAGTCTAGGAACATTGTGTGTATGTGTATGTGTGTGCTATAGGCTTAGGGTCACTAACAATCAGCAAACTTTAGGAAAGTTGCTTGTGCGGCTTTAGATGTTAGGAGTTGGACGAAGGCGGTCAAACCGGTTCGGATTTCTTATTGTGGTTGCAGAGAAGTGGTATATAAACATTGCACATATCGTCTCATCGTCATCGGTCCCCTCCTGAGGGACCGAAGCAAGCTAAGCTTTTGTCCGAATCGTACATTCTATTTACATCGCAGTGCTAAAACCACGAATAAAGCAGCGACACGGAAAGTGGAAAGAATAAAAACGAAAATTGTATGAATTTCTCCATATATCCATGTCGCACTAACATTCATAGTCCTTTTTCTCGTTTCAATTTACCTTGCATTTCCTTCTTAGTTGCTAATACAAAGAATTCCTCCACTCTCAGTCCAAACTCCAAACTACAGCGACACAAAAATGTCTCCTTTCTATTCTACTCTCATTTTTACAATTTTCTCTCCAAGTAATAACACACGCATCCTCCTATTCCGATTCCAATACATGCTACTACTCTATTCCACAGATAATACCCCAAATGTTTTCCGTATACCAACAATTCCGCTCTGCAGAATTATTATAAAAGATTCCGAGAACTACCTTGCAGGGACTGTCAAACGAATGTGATTCAAAATGACAGAGTTGGGTTCCATTAGAAGTCCAAAAGCAAACTTCGCCTACCTAGACACACTCCAACCTCACACTTACTCCAATGTCACACAAACAATAATATGCACCTACATTACTACCTTCACCAAATTTAATCGAAATACAAGAATCCGACCTTCTTTCCAATGAAAAATGAGCAAATTCCTTAATAATCTACTAAAACCTTTTCACACACCAAGAAACAATTTGAATTATTTTATCCCTCCAACAAACCCTTTGTAACTTATTTAAACCATGACGGGTAGTATTTAAACTCACAATCAGCATTTGAATAAATAATATTATGCAATTGCAAATTCAATCTTTAAAGAAAGGATGCAATGTGTTGGAGCACAAAAGACATTGAATCATTCCCACCACTATGGACTCTAATAATAAGTTTTTTGCGTATGTTGTGTCTATACGTCTGGCAAAGGTCTAGCTTTGGTGGCTTATAACTTACAAGTTATGTTGACTTTGGATAGGTATGTGAAACTGTGAACTTGTCTGGCTATGTATGCATTGGTTTCGGAAAACTTGAAATGTTAGTGTCGCGTTTTTGGCGTCTCGTCTGGAACTGTTCTTGCTCGTCCGCTGTACATAAAGTGTGGGGAAGTTTGTTTGCTCGACACAATGCAACGGAATCGAATGCAAAGTGTTTGGCAGAAAAGAGACGGTGAAAAAGAAAAAAGAGAACGAAGAAAGGAAGAAATAACGGGGAAGAAGAAGAAAAGTGGATGAGGTTTAGTTTTAGAGAAGCGCTGTGTGTTGCATGTGTATGTGTCCTTTAGTAAGTGGTGGGGAGGTGGAAGGAGCTATGTGTTTCTCTCCGGTGTTGTTCCTGAAGTCTCGGGATACGTCTCAAGCTAACTCTTTCTGTACATATCGTATTCTTTGACTGTTTAGTTGAGTTTGGCCAAAAAAGAAGCCAAGACGAGTTAAAGGAATCCAAAGTGACTGAACCACTGCCATTTATCATTCTGAGCACACAGAGTCAAAAGCTTCTTCCTCTTTTCGCCTTGGCATCCTGTGCCTTGGTCTGGTGGTGGTAGGTACTGGTACAAGCAGAGCAATGGCATTGAATGCATGCAATGCCTTGACTCTACAGACTCCTTTTCTGTGTGCATTGCAATGCTCCTGTGCTCCGTATGTAATTCGCTTGGCTTTGGCTTTTCCTCTCTTGCCTTTTCTTTTCCTACACATTGCTTGTTCTTCTCCTGAGCCACCACCACCGCCACTGCCATCCCACTACCTACGACTAGTACTCTCCCATACACACTACCCAATATACTCCTCCTAGTAGTAATAGTAGTCGTATACGAACAAATAATATTACCAAAGTGCTAACACTGCTCTCTTTTCCCTGGTGACCACAATCTCCGAGATCCATTAGCCCATGTTGCCTTTCCTTTCGTTACGTTAGTTTTCTCGTTTGCCGACACAATCCTTATGTCAGTTTGAAAGTGTACAGATACAAGCATGCTGGAGAGAAAGGAACACGTCTCTGGTGACTATAGTCTCTTCCTACTACACTCCAGCTCTACTCTAGTTCTGTCTGTAGGAGTCGTGGCGGTGTTGGTCGCACGACTGTACTTTTGCACTTGTACTCGTGCAGTGTGGCAAAACTAGGCCCAGACTACCGCAGCAATAGTTCTACTTCTGGATGAGCAGCGAGACGCCCAACCTTTTCCCTCATCGCCCCATTCTTCATCACATGCCACACAAAACAAACCTATTGACCCCTTTCAAAATATCTTCAGCTCCGAGCCCACACTTCCACCACTCTTAGCCCACTATCCCTGTCTCTCCGTCCTCTTTTTTCTCCTTTGTCCTTTTATTGTTATAATATATTTACCAGTATACCTTTCACCACTTTCCCCATTTTCTTTGTTGTTTCAAGATTGGCTTTGATCTTCTACTTACTAAAATCTGTCACCAAATATACCACCACAGTCTGCTCTCTACTCGCTTTTCCTCTCTGCCTTTCTAATGCTTTACATTCCTCAAGCATCCTTTTTCCATTATGTCCTTCAAACCGTAAATTAAAATAGACAATCTCACGTCTCAAATCATTTCAGTATAATTGTTCTCAAATTAATTTTACTTTCAGCTCTAGTCTATATAGTCGTCAAACGTCTCGGATGAACAGCAATCAACATATTACTCCAGCATGACACTATCTATTTTGTCCGTCACTCATCAAAACTCGTCGTCAAAATACAATTGACTTTTACCTAGCTAGTTCTTCTCAGTCTAATAGCTCTAATTGCAACAGCTATTACATTGAAATAGCTATAAAAACGGTAAATACAAATACATAGCATAGTCCTTGGAGACGCTAGGTGTCAGATCCTGGATAAAAATATTTAAAAATAGTGCAAGATGTTATAAATAAGCGTCAAACATTTATTATTCAATAAAAAATGGACCCGTATAATCTTACTATGTCCTACACATCGTTAAATATACTCAAGTTTTAAAATTATTGCAATTAAAACTTAAAATAAAATAATCCGGTTTTAGTCATTCCATTACTCCTTGGTATTTATTCCACTGTTTTTGACGAAAAAACTTTTCCTCATAAAGTTAGACAGTTTTTGATGGTGGTAAATATAAAATTAAGTAAAGTACGTTGTTGTAATAAGTAACTGATTATGATAAACCGCTGTAGAAAATGTTAGAATGCAGTGATTTGTATGCATATTGCATTAAGAGTGTTGGAGCATTATGTGTACGTGAGCAAATTCGCCTTGCATATATAATAATACTGGCCTAGAAATATTATTATTATAATAATGGTCGTGGTAGCTCGTTACAATTAGTAAAAGGTCTAAGTACAGTCTTCTTTAGTTTCTTGCATGTCAGGTGTCGGTTTCTACTCCGCACTAAGAAGCCCTGAAAGTAATTAAAGCTTGTCACCATTTCCATAGTTAAAGGTGACACTTTCATGTCCCGTTCTTTTATCCATTTTCACTCATTCAATCATTTTTGTCGGCATGCAACGCTTTTCTTCGTACACTTCATGTGTCTGACGTACTAATTTGTACATGCAGTTGCTCGAGTGTATAGGTAGTGTGAGTGCATACAACAAACACCGATGGAAAAGCACAAACGAAACCTATACAACAAAACTCATTCATAAACCTCAGCATGACCCATGCATATAATAACAAACGGCTATTTCGCGACTACTTATAGAATACAACTACTTAAAACGCTATAATACTCACCAATGCAAACACATCTTATAATACAACCCATAACTCCATAATAACATTATGGTCAGCATGCTATGACTCTATATACCTATGGAAAACAAACCCGACAAATAAAGAGAATGATCCTGACGTGTAAATTTATGTACCTTAAATGACAATGAGAGATGAACCTAATTAACAAAATTGAAACCCAAACTGTTATCCTGAAAGTACTTTAATTTGTTTGCACGTAGACGACGCAGACGAACAAATTACATCTACCTATTTAAATACACTAAGGTACATCATTCATTTCTGCTAGGTTCATTTTAATAGATAGTATTGTATAACATTTGTCAATCGTTTTAAAAATTTGCTCATCTAAAATATATTTTCCAACATAAATACTGGATTTCGACTTAATAGACATGGTTTGATTTAAATATTATCGAATAACATTACATCATATGGACAACAATGTTCTACACAATATAAATAACTAAGAAAATGTGTAATTTTTATTTTGTTGGAGGTCAAGAACATTTATTGCTACGTACTGAGATTGTGGAGGAAGAAAAAAATGTTTGCTACAGCATGCGCTGCATAGTAAAAAAAGAAGATTGCTGTGCACTGGTGGTGACTATTGTCTATACACATGTAATACGTAGTGAAAGGTTTTGTGTTGGTTTGGTAGGACTAGGGAAGTGACATAAAAGCGTGTTGTACTTAGTTGGTTGGGATGAACAAGGAAGTAATAGTGGTAGGAATGGGAGTAGTGGCATTATAAGTAAGAATGGTGTGACAAAAGAGAAAGACAAAGCTTCTCCTTTCACCAAACAATTTCTATAGCTCTCATTTTCTTGTGCTAAGATTGCAAATAAACTGAGGCGAATGTACGGCTCTCTTGCAAGTAAATGAACAAGTGAACTACTACGGTGCAACTCAACTGAAGACTCCTGTTTGTATGGCCATGATTATGTCACTCTACTATTTATTTACAACGTGACAGTATACATCGCCTACTCCTGCTCCAGTGTAATATAGGCTGTAGGTATTTACATTGTTGTGCACACTCATAATAACACTTACTTTCACACAAACACAGTTACCCTTTGAGTGTAGTGTAATAGTCAAAGTACAAATAGTAGTGGTAGCCATTTCATTTATGGCGTGAATGGAACCGAAATTGAGTTCAGAGAAACGAAATGATATTCTTGCATTTACACAAATGTATGTACTGCCACACAGCTCAACTTCAAACTCCCAACACAACGGACAAACAAAATTGCGTAGTAAGCAGACCTGCATTCTTAGCCAAACCAATGCTATTCTTACGTGCCTCTTTCTATTCTACACCTATAGCACTTCTTTATATTTATAATATATTTTAGATACACATAGCTATACGTCTGGTAAATAGGTATGTTACTTTTAGTACACTTTCACTCTTGCACTATACAGTTACTCGCTCTGTTTGGCCTCCTTCTCCCCATGACTCTTAGCAAAAGGAATGGCAGGAGGAGCCCAATGAAGGAGGGAAATGAAACATGCATATTCAAACTATTATTGCTAGTACTATATTGCTACTACTATTGCTATTATTATTGTTATTATTATATGTAAGTAAAAGTAAGCACCTCCGCAGCATTTCACTTAACACATAAAGCTCTACTAAGCTACACCTATAATACATCTTCACTTTAACTTACACATAACACTTGCAGTTTGCAATCATCCTTCAACCTAGCAATTAATTCCAACTGAGACACTTCTAATGATGTGTCTATGGATTTCAAATAATTACTAGTTAATATATGAGTCATATTTACACACTATTAATTAATACATTTATTATGTTCCATCGATTCCTTTTATTCCTGGCCCCTCAAACCATGTAAAACAATTGTATGTATGTTATTAATAATATTTATCCATAGCAGCACTGAAAAATATTTATGAATTTTATAAAAATCATTGCATTTTTATAAATTTTAATACTGCGGATTGTTTAATACATAAGGTACCGTCATCCATTGATTATCATCGACGTCATTGACAATAAACATATTCCTCAATGGATTACTTCTTCCTTTGTAGCAATACTATATATATACTACATTTTGCACGGTAGACTATATACTATATTGTCAAAGAGCGTAATAAAACAATAATGAACACTTTAACCTTAAATATTTCTACATATAACGTTTATAAGTGTACCTATAACAAAGTTAGTAACCCAAATGCTAAATAAAAAATGTATTGTTGAATGCACAGTTTTAGTGTTACATTTGCTATTGCAAACTAAGTATTCATAAATATAAACTTGGAGTAGCTACTAACACCGTGTAAGTGCTCACCTACTACACTATTCTTCACAACAACAATTGAAAATTCCCAATGTAGAACACTTTAACTTTGTATGGTTATGTTGGTGGATTTAAAGAATAACTGCAAAAACAACATTACATGAAGATATTGAAGGCACCATAGAGGAGTTATTACATAAGATGGCATAAAGCCTTTCCTCTTGAACAGGTTGGTCATTCATTTTATTCCGAAAGTGTTCTTAAAGTGCATAGTCAAGATATGTGTTATTGTGGAATGTATATATTTATAAACAATTGCAGTTTTGAAACGAAGCTTGACTACAATGTATGTAAAGAGTCGATAGACGGCGAAAGTGTGTGGAACAAGTGAAGCAAAGATAAATTGGAGCAGGAGGACTGTAAAAAGGCCTTAGGGTGGGAATGGAGTGAGACTGTGGAAAAGGACAAGATGGAGAGTGTAGAAATAAGTTGTGTGAGACTAAGAGGAGTAAAAACGATACTAATCTAAGAACTGGATGACTGTCTCTTGCACTTGGCTTTTGAGATGCAGACACTAAGTGTGTAAGTTGTAGCCGGAGTAAGAGTACTCCTAGAAGCAACAGTCGGCCAATTATTTGCAAACTCACTACAATCCAAACAATACAATACAACATAACACAATACAATGGAGTGGAACAAAGCAATGTCCCCTCCCATAATAAAACTACAAAGGAAGTGGAACTCTCGGATTATTTCCACACGAATTATTACGCCAGAGGATACATTAGTTCCTTCACGAAAGGGCGTGATAATTTTTTATTTCACGTAATAAAATGATTATTAGATGGCATTTTCCAGATAAATGTAATAACACTGGTGGTGGATGCAACATAGCTATAACCACAGACTTACAACACTCAACTATTTCCACAAAAAGGAGAAAAGATGCTCAAACCTCAGTTTGTTTCCTTCCCCCGCTATATTCACAACTAGTAGATACGAGCTCGAAATTTTTTTTGCATTCTCTCTCACCATGTGTGAGTACCTGGGTTTTTCAACGATAATGTTTAAAGTAAGAGTCATTGCTGTCTTGAGAGGTTTTGTGGGTGGCGACCTGTTCAATTATGCAAAAATGATGACAGAGTACCCCTCCATTTCTTCTTTGTACGAAAAAGTTTTCGACCTTGGAGAAAGCAGTGTGAAAACTAGCATTTTCTCTATACAACATTACACCACGGTAAATACATAGTACCTCAACTATGCAAAATGTATAACAATACCATACATGTGTACTACATCAGGTTTTATCATTATATTCTGTCTCTAATGCATAGTCTCAACTTTATATTATACACACAACCAAATAACACAAAAACGATGCGAGAAACCAGAAAAAACAGGGTCCGTCCCAGGTAAAACCATTCAAACCTCATTGCTACTATTATTTTGCTGTTATCATTTTGTACAACCGCCGTTTTAACAGTACATGGTATATATACTGTAGTATTAAGCGCCTCAGTACTTGATCCACCAACTGGATTTAAATATTACATAGCTATAACAGGAAATGTACAGTGTCTATTTCCAGGTTTTCATAATGCTCTAAATAGTGTGTTTATCATACATTATGAACAACGTTTGCTTTGTAGTATAAGCATATCACATTATTATTGTATGTGTGTATTTGTTCACATGGCACAATATTATGTATAGGTACCTATGTACAAACACATGACACTTATTTATATACAGCTATGGGCTTTTTATTATTTATTGGCAAGTGGGGATGGGTATAAAGCATAGTGCTGTTTTTTGGGGTGGATGCGGAACATAGAGTCATTTGATGTGTGGTGTTTGTGTGGTTGGCTTGAGTTAGGTTCTATTCAGCGTCAGATCGAAAAGATTGACTGTGAGAGAGCTGTGATGAGCTGTAACATTAGAGATGAAATTTTCCCCTTGAGAGAGGCGTTGAGATGACATAATCCATCATTGAAGCTCCGAGCTGTGAACTCAACTGAAACTGAATACTCCCCCATCCCCATAGGCTAATCTATTTTCCCAGATAAAACTTAGGGGCCAAAAACAAACTAGTAACTTCTAGTGACTCTTCTTCTCTTAGACCACTGCAATGCAAGCAGTGAGAAGCACTAAAACAAATCTCCCTAGCTTGACACACATGCACCACTTCCCTATATTTATAACCGACAAAATTAAATTACACACACACTTTACGAAGGACGCTCAGAATTGCCCTCACTCATTTCCAAAAACTACTTCCATAATGCTCCGCGTTGAAATAAGCTCCATCACAGTGCCACATAAAAATTAATTAATAACACATTACGACCAAATATACTGTTCATGTCCTTTCTAGTAATTGAAAGCCAAGTGTTGGAGTTGAGTAGCTAGCATAAATATTTAACTAGCAAATCATCTTTCTACGCTTTGATTACTAATACTAAGGCTAGTACCTGCTACCGCTATACAAGATTGTTAGCTAAAAAGTAGTCTGTTAAAATATTATACTACAAGTTTGATTTCCAAAGCATTGATGCTTTAAAAGTTTAAACACTATTTAGTTAATTTAGTATAATTTCTCCAAAGTCATACGCCAAAAACAAGTACACATGTTTAGTTTTCAATTTAAGCACATTATACAGATATGCTTACTACACCAGAAAAGCAATTACTGTTTGGTTTACTAATACATGAAATAGGTAGAAAATACTCATTAAGGTAATTAAGCAGCTAAGTATGTATAAATAGTTGCAATCATCTAGGACACAAAATTAGGTTCTCCAACAGTTAAATATTATGATACAGGAAAGTTAGAAAGCCTAGAGCAGTGGCGTAGCTACCACATGGGCAACAGGGGCAGGTGACTGGGCGGTAGGGTCTGGGGTGGAAAATCAATCAAAAATTAAGTTATTAATATTGCAACAAATAAAAACTACGAGAACATAAATGCCAAATGCAACTTCATAAAATGTTTTGCAAACGTATAGAAGTATGCAAATTGAATAGAATGAGGAAAATATTTTGCAGATTTATTCACAGTTTGTTTATTGTTTTACACGCTCCCTATTATCGTTGGTTTTAGAAAGAGGATTTTCAAAACTAAGATAATCGAAAAGTATGTAAGAAATTCAAGGAGTCAAAGGAGACCTTATGCTTTGTCTGTACTACATAAAATATAGAAAAAATAGATGCAGGTTAGCTACGCTACTGGCCTAGAGCCTATGTATAGCAATTGTGAAGGTAGGGAGAATACCATGCATTAATTTTGGGTCTATTTCCGCCAGACATAAAAGACTTCATTAAGCACACGTGTGCTAAATAAAATGAAAATGTCTATTGGTTTTGAAGGTTGTTAGCTTTATGTGCTAATCCGTTTGTGTAATTCTCGTGAAGGTTGTGAAAAGTGAAAGGAATTTCTATTTCTTTTAATGTAGATGTATAATAATTAGAGTATTTACATGAAAATACATTGGGAATGAACATAAAAGGTATCTTATTCCTAATTGAAATGGTTGTACAAAAGCTTTTGTAAGATGTTTATTAATTTGATGATGAATAGGATTTGTAGGATAGAAATAAATTGTGACAGTGATTTGATTTCATGTGGCGATGATTAGCATACGGATGATTGAAACAATGAAGGCTGTATGGAGTGAGTGAATGAAAGAGTGTGGTTAATGTTTTGTTGCGCAGTGACTGCAATGCGATGGACTGTGCAGCAGAGCTTTGCACTTGAATAGACGAAATGGGAATGAAGAGCCAGAAAGAGAGCGAGGAGAGTGAAATAGAAAAGGAGTCATGTCATTGAAATGGTTGTCGGTAGTGGAAGAACAATGCGGAGGAAAGTACGAGGAAAACTAATAGAAGAGGCGAGAGAGAGACTCTGTGACTGAATTCGTGTGAAGTGTGCTCAAGTAGAAAGTCGTAAGAATAAGCGTGACAACTGAAGGAAGTACGGTCGAAGAAAAGTGCCTCTACCACCTTCTTCGTCTCCATAGGTCCTCACACTATATCTCCACTCTACAACATACAACAACACATTCCCGTGTAGGTGTAGGGCCCCACTCGATTTTCTTGGTCGTCTTTCCCGTAACTCTAACGACATTTGCCTTTCTTGACGACCATTGAAAGGAGTGACAGGGAAACTCTCTTAAAACAAGAGAAGATTTCAGACAGACCATTGTGGTTTCCTTTATTTTGCTTTGAAGCAATGAGAATGCCTGTTTCCCTTTCCCTCTCCTAGAAAGGAAAATCGTGCCACTCATTGTTACTTAATTTTCTGCATTAGGCACTACTGCTCTACATGCATAAAATATATCTATACGTGTGATACATTGCACTCCGTTCACAGCATTAGTGTGCTAAGCACTCTGTTATAGAAGCAACGCATTGGTCCTCAATACTCGTACTATATAAAAATAAACGAGCAGGGTTTCTCTGCAAAATACACACAAACCTTATGTCGAAATATTTTTGTTTTCCAAGGTGTTGGGAGTAGTTTACATTAGTTATGCGTTTAAATTATTTGCACCTACACCAGCTACTCAATATATTCAGGGTAAAACGCAAAGTCACTTTTTTAAACAGCGGAGTATATACTAATAACAATACTTGCACATTAAATGAATAGACAACAAAAACCCTGGATTGGTGTGCTGTTGTATAAAATAATACCTAATTATCTGAGTCTTTTACTCGTAGTTTTAGTACGAAGCAAAGAGAAATAAAAGCAGAATGGGTCTGTATCACTAAATATTTAATTCTTTAAAAGGATGATCGGATTATGCCGAACAAAGAGTGAGAAAATGCTGTAAATGTTTATAGCATATTATGCAGTAAAATAAAGATGGGGAATTACTCGGATAGGTAACTTTGTATGAACCCCTAAAAGTACATTACTACATAAGACTGAATATTTACATTCCAATCCCTCCCAGAAAAGTTTACATTCACCAAGATTCCTTAGAAGCGTCTTCATTCAATTGAAAATAGTACTTGTGTATATCTTAAGTACATTATTGAATGTGCCTGTTTTCTCTCACCTGTCAATGTATATAAATAAACTCTCTAAACAAGCAATGAAACAAAATAAACATAATTTATCTTACATGAAATAACCCATATACAAAAATAAGAGTATTTTCTCTTATCGCTCATGCCTTCCTTGAATTTCAAAACTAATTTATTTGCTGACAGTTTTTTGACACTGCACAAATACTTGGTGACACACTGTGTGTCATTTCCTAATGCTTGCACTACACTACGGTTGCATAGTACCAATACATTTGATAATAATAATATTATGATAACAACTTTATTTATTCTGTTGATTATTGCACACTCATACACATTATATACAAGTACCAAGTGTAAAATAATATTCTAGAACACGTTTTATACACAAGACTAAAAAATTGCGATATTATTTTGCACGGAGAAAGTGAAAAGACAGTCTATTGAAAGGAGACAGATTTTTTTGAAGAGAACTAGATATTGGGGAGTAGTACAACAAGGAGAAGAATGGTGGAACATGAACGACAGGGAGAGTGTGGAAAGATGGGAAAGGCGAAAATCAGTTCGGGAGACTGGAGACATGGTTGGAGTGAAAAGACAGAGCTCTGAAGTCATAGTTACAGCTCAATCTCATTGGCATTCAGGAGGATTGAATCTGATGTGATGTGGTACATCATCATGATACCTTCTTTCCACTTACACTCTCAACTCTACCCAAAGCAAACGAGGCGAAAAGCCAATCCTGTGAAAAAGCGACAGTTTTCTACAGTTTTTCTGACTCGGCGTCGTCATGCACGTAACTAACGTACTGCTCCAACACTAAATGTAAAAAAAGCGTTTTAAGGAATCTGTACGTGAACTATATTTTTATATATTTAGTATATAAGTATGTAATGTGTAAGGCGCTTTTAGCATTTCGTACATTTTTCACATAATGAACCTCGACATAACATCATTTCCTATTCACTCGTTAGCATTGTGAAAACACTGTGTCGCAAGTTTTTTCGCGACACATTCATACTGTTAATAAGAGTAAACTAGCACATAGGTAAAATAAAAAAAACAATATCTTCTTTATGAAATAAAATCAAGACAATTAACACTTTGCAATTCAACACTTTTTGTTTACGCTAGCTTAACATGGGGAGTTGTAAACTATACATGGTGACAAGTATCAGCGTTTTTTCCAATGTATAATACAAATGCACAAAAGGATGTTCAAGGACTTGGTGTAGTCTGGGAATTACATCGGAAAAATGAGTATCCGTAGTGAGAGTGAATGGAAGATATATCTGAGGCGTTAAAAAAATATTTTAGAAGCATGCCACTTCGTGACATGAATTGATGTGACGGCAGTTGACATTTTCTGTCATAATGACTTTAAGTACACTCCCTCCCTATACAAATTGCTGAACTATGTGTAATATTATGCTCTTCCATTCATTCGTATAACGCATGATAAATATCACAGCTAGCGACCATGTATCTCCCTACTACTATTTTCTTCTTATTAATTCACAGCTTTGTTGTATTAGTGTCATTTCTGCTGCTACACAATATCTCACAATGAACGTACCTATACACGCTTTTTCCTTATAAACATCGATACACTTCTTAGATTTGTAGAACTGACGCCATTTAACCGCAAGAGTTGATAAAAGTAAAAATAGTAAACTGATATTGATAGCTCTTAGAATGCTTACTTAAAGCTGTCAATCCATTTTGACATCTAAACATCGCAGCTACTATGTATAGGCATTCCTTGTACATAATTTAAGCATGCAACCATGGCACACAAATCAATGGTTTTAAATCTGAATATTGTAATATATCTAAAACTAAAACTAATGTTACTATTTCAGTGTATTTAGTATATCATTCAATATTAAAATGATTAGAGGATTAGAGTGATTGATTGATGAAAATAATATAAATGGATACACTTGAAATATTTAGAAAAAAGAAAATACATATAATTTGTGCCTTAAATATTGGTAAATTTAATAGTCGTTTTGTCCTGTTAAAATATTCAATGTAATTTGAGCATTGCCACACTGTAAACAAATAACTCTGTTGGGACTACCAATTATCACTACAGTATAGAAGCAATAATTTTCGTCTTGTTACTTGGTCATGATTCAACTGTGAGGTAAATTTTTCATGGACTAAACGATTTTAAACCTCGGTTATAAAATGTACGCCATTTCCAATCACCATAAAAATATTGAAGAATTGTCGATGCTTGGCCACATGTTCTTTAATTATGAACGGGTGTTCACAGCAAGCAAGCAGTTTAGGACAGGAAATTGTTAAATACGGGATTCCCTTTTTGGCAGACACTTCACAGAAAAATAGCAAGGAATTTTTGCTAATGAAAGAGGTTTTTCCGTCTTCGATTAAAGAAATTGGGTCAATTGTGCTCAAGAAACGATAAAGAGGCTAAGGTAATGACAACAGTAGTAATTTCATACAAGAAAAAGGCTGAGCGTTTCTTTCAGTAGGTGTTTCGCTTATAACGTCACCATTTCCCAACAAGATGAGAAAGCAAAGGAAAAGGCTTAATGGGCTGCAATCATATGTTGTGCTAGATATTGCGGAGAAAGCCCAGAAAGTGGAATGAATTGTAATCAAGGATTATAAACGAAGAAGCAAGGTACACCATGTGCAATGTGTGTAAAATAATGATGTTGGTCTTGATATTTATTGGTCTAACTGTATCTATTACCGTCCTCACTGGAGAAAACAGATGAGTGGTGCAAAGACCGCTTCCATTATAAATACCGACAATCTACCTACAATGCCCTAATACCATCTAACATATCACCCTACTTTTAAATGCAAATTATCTGCAATAAACAACACCTACACTCCTTTTATACTAGTCTAACAAAATTTACAAATAACACGACATACAATACAGGATATACATTACAACGGCCAATTGAATTATGAATTTTCAACATTCTTTCAGTACCTTTAAATTAATCATTACAAATACAATCAAAATTACAATTCCAAATTTGTAACTGAGTTCTAAAAGAAAAAGCACAAAGTTGTGTACTACATCTCTGCTCTAATAATGTCCAAAAACTTTCAGTAATGAATTTACGAACATTAAAGCTATAAAAAATACATAAAACTACTTAATTCGTCTCTGGTGGTAATAATATTATGGCTATGCCAAGATATAGGAAAAGGCGAGAGGGAAAGCAGTGCAGCGAAGACCAAACCACTCGAACAATTCGAGTCAAGTGTATGAAACTTATTGTAGAATAGACTGGGAGTCAACTTTCTTTGCTCATACATGAATCCCCCACTTTTCATCGCCAAAAACTTTACATCGCCAAAATCTTTACATCGCCAAAAATTTTACATCGCCTTTATATTGCATCACAAAAGAATTACATCGCCGTATCCTACACCGCCAATCTCTACACTACACTACTACACACATACACACACACACACACACACACGTTTCTTCTTCAGATTCACATTGTACAAATACATGATATTTTCCATCTCGTTTAAATGAATGTCTTTTTTAATGTTGATTAATATCTAGAACCTTCTCTTAACAAAACACAGCAGAAAAGTAGAGCAGTATGGAGTAATTACCAATAAACCTGACAGAGAAGGAATAGTATGATGATTGATGACGCGTTTATTGGATACAAATACAGTAAAGTAAAAAAAGTTAGGGATAATTTTGGGAAAAGGATAGTGTCTAGCGATGAAGAGCGTAGGACGATGAAAGGTGTAAGGCGATGAAGTGTAAGGACACTTAGAACTAGTAGGAGCTACCTAGTTGTAGATATTTATAGGGAGAAGAAGAATGCAGAGAACAACACAAAGACGCTGAATGTAGAAAAGGAACGTGGAGATAGGCAAGGAAATAAATGACCATATGGTGAGTGGAACTATTGTGTTCTGCTGGCCGTTCTTCGCCATGTTGTAGCAGAATGTAGCCAAAAAGCTCTATTATCGTCTGTTATTTAGAAACTATAGTTCACTAACTCTATATTTATTTGCACCATACATCAAAGAGAGAGAGAAAGAGAGAGAGAGTCGTCGTAATAAGTTATAAAAAGAACAGAAACATGCACTCGGGTTATTTCTACAGCATACAAATAATAGTAATATATATCTTTAATGCCTTAACCCTTTCCAGGTAAGTCATTATTTTTACAAGAACAATTGCAATTAGATGCCAAGTGCTTACTAAGGATAAAAAGAACAAGGCCCTTGAAAATTGTCCGATCTTTTTTTCACACCATGCTACAATTTTTAGCATCCTCTCTGTCCAATGCTTTCTATTTTTGACAAATTCATTCGTTTCCAAAGTGCACCAAAATTCTGCTTTTGTACTGCGTAGTTATTGGCCCAGTTTAAAGTTTAAACATTTTTCCACTTTCTATAGCTTCTCGTTAGTCTCAGGTTATTTGCATATTTGCTTGAGATGTCTCGACTTTATAATTAGCTGTTGTCTGAAAAATATTTAGGAGTATTGACTGTTTTACTAGAGACACGCGAACCATCAATAATGTGATTGACATAAGACTGATTTGACATTGTAATTATCAATGACTTGTTTTCGTCGTCTCAAGGATACAACGTATATCGAATTATGTAGAGGCAGACCCCTCCCATTTCCCTACTTGTAAAACTTTCTTATTACTTACTACCTAAGTCGTATGTGCCTACACAAAACTTTGTCTTTAATCATCTAACGTGCTAATTGTGAATGAAATTGTGGTGCGATCCATAGACGCGTCCTACTTTGTGGCAGAAATGATGTTTCTACATTTAAGTACCTAGCACTAGACACTTTCAAATTAACATACACAAAGCCAAACCTTGTTCGCATGCAAACAAGACACTAAAACTTTATTTGTAATGTTGTTGCAACTATTGTGCACTTATGCAGTGAAAATTAGTTATTGATCCGTGTCGCATTACAAGCGGAGAATTTGGATCGCATTCTAACACAATATATTGCATAAATCTAAATGTACCTACGTCGTCCTTACATTAGTTACATGTAAGTTACTATAATGCTTCTACCTATATGCTGCATACATGGAATGCAAAAGTATTCCCAAAAACAACCAATGTACCCATTTTCTACTAAATTTTAGTTCTTAACTTACCATGTAGTTCGTTGGTCACCCACTAGGGGACAAGTCGATGTATACAAAAATGACAACATTCAGTCTGTACACAAACGCAGAAAGTTTTCGAGGGATAAAATGATTTGAATGCTAGTTAGTTAAGTTAGAGTAAATCGTAGAAAGTTGAATGTAAGCGATAGTTAGTGAGTGATTTGTTCACGAGCCTTCTTATCCTGCATTATTACCTCAATCATCTATCAACATAAAATTACACTAATCATATGTAACTCTAGCCTCCACAGGAAAACCTATCTCACAATAAAAAATGCATAAAATATACCCACTACAATTTCTCGTGCCACAACGTTCAGCAGTTTGGATGTGAGGATCTGGTGGTGTGTATTATTTGGATTGTCTATGATGGATGGATGGTTGGATGGTTGAATGAATGTAGCTAGAATATTTCTATTCATACTGACGAAAGAAAACTGAAGGGTCTCTCGTATGAACTTTGTATGAACATTAGTTTCTAGTTTCATTCTGTCTTGTTCGTACACACTTGTTATACTACAACCACAATGCTCATCGCCCCATAAGCTCCATTCTACATAGCTACATAGAACGTGTCTTTCGATAAGATGTACTTTTATACATGTATTTATAGCTACCTCTATATTCTCACGACATACACAAAATCACACTCACTCACATTACATATTACATTCACTGTTTGTACTATTAGTAAGTACAGCAATAGTATTACACACAAAACCATATTACCTACACTGTCTAGATATACCTAGACGCTACGTAAAGTAAGAATAAGGGAAGGTCCTATGATCATACACTTTCATTTATTTAATAGCATATTTAGATGTTGTTTCTATAAAGTACACATACTACATAGGCAGATATTAGTTTTATACTTACATGTACTTACACACAGATACTAACTTTGCTAATATAATGTAGTATTTACAATGTATACATAGTGCATATTGCTAACTCAGGTATAGGTGAGTTTAATACAAGGGAAACTTATCGATCTCAGATGATATTCTCTTTCCCTTGACTGAACTAAACTAAACTAAACTAAACTAAACTGAAGAACATTGTGGCAACGACGAGCTCATTCAATATACAATCACTGTAGCCGTAGTAGTAGTAGTACAACTACTAGTAGTAATAGTAAAAGTAGATTTGGCATAGTACATGGTAGTAGCTACATAATAAGGTGAACACGAGGAAAGGAACGTAGTATTTTAAGTGGAAGGATCTGTGTATATAAAGAAGGTAGATAAAAGTAGGAGCATAATATGGAGGTAGGTATAGTAGCTAGGTATTCAATCGCAAGTGTAAGCACCAAGAAGCAAGTAGGCACTGTATGTGCATAAGAGCTGGAGACGGAGACGGAGAGTAGAACTATAATCCCACAAACATAACAGAGTTCTTATGGACTATAGGCACTTAGGAAGGTAGAAGAGTTGTAAGTAGAGTTTGTGTGTGTGTGTGTATGTGTGTGTGTGTATGTATATTATGTGGGGGAAATGCTTCATGCAGAGAATGGGCGAGGAATCAATATCTCATTATACTTGAATATTTTATAAAGATGACAAAGAGGCATGCATTCACTCACTCTCGACACAACATATCACCACCACCGATCATCACAATGAAACATGTAATAGACATGCACCAAAATACCTTGCACTACACACACTTTTATTGTAGTCAGCACCAACTATAAACCAAAGTAAAGATATTTTACACCTCTTCTTCTGTTTTCTTCTTTTCCCTTGGCTTCCACACAATTGTGTGTATGTAGAATAGGTAGGGAGGGAGGTAGGTATAAAAATACTCTTCATAATACAACGTCGTCCTGTCAAGTGTGCAGCAATTCCTCCGATAATACTATTACGAGCAGTGTACTAGGTATATTATGTAGTGCTGTGTAGGTACTTTTACTTTGTAGCCTATTATGTCTTTTGCAATTGCGCTTATACATAATTCCAACTATATCAATATTTATCAACAACATCAATTTTGCATCAATATTATGCATCTTAAGCTCATTCTGTCACCGTTTTGCGTATAAATAACATTAGCTATGCGAGCAATAGTCACACAAAATACAAAACATGTTTTCCTTACAGACACAGACTTTCACTCATTTAATAAACGGAGTAGTTCACAGAAACTACAAGTAGGTATATACGAGTGTCTGGAAGTAGATGTACGTGTATAATTTTGTGCTTCAAGCAAGCATTAATTAATTAATTAGTTTTTGCACAGAGTAGACCATGAGGAATGTGTACAACATGTTCCCTTGTTGGATGGTTGATTTTGAAATAATATAGATCACCCATGTTATGTTATTGTACAGTTCTGAGTACGAGTAGCATCAATAAAGAAACCATTCCATAGCCAAATGTGTACACACAAAAGAAATTTGGACGTAGTACCTACTCTACCTATTTCTGTTCTGGGGAAAAATGTCACTGAAGCTTTTATGTCGAATACTATAGTAGTGGTAGCATTTAATGCGAAGTCACTGTTCGTATTGATGTGATCATCATAGTAAGTAATAATGATATGAGGTCATAGGAGTTCTATACAAAGAGGTGTAAAAGAATGACACAACTGTACTATGCAATTCCTCCATAAAACCTCTTCACGCTTTTTACGACCAATATCTATTAGTCTGTGTACATACAGTGGAATATTTTAGAACACCTTGCCATGAATGCACTGAAGTTTTTTACTATTTGCACCTGTGTCAATATCCACCTCATCATAAATCCATATTCTATAAACATCACTACATCCATTCCTACACTTTATTTATTATGTACACTCTCCATTAGTTTTTAGCACAAGAACTGAAAATGTTTACTTAACTAACGTCGTTTTTCTACGTGTCTTAGTATAGCTCAAATAGACACACACACACTCAACACGCACACACCCAATCTTACATCTCACTTATTCCAAGGTTTAACAAAATCCACGCTCGGTACACGCATAATTGTTTGCTCACAGTCAACACTTTTTTTCCACTAGAATCAATTTTACTTACACTTTTTCATATTTTTCAACGTTTAAAAATACATAGTATATTGTACTAGATAATTTGTGTCACATAATAACTACTAACAAATAATTTACTATCACATATTATATGTAATAAAACTCACGGAGATAGTCAAATTTTACATTTTTCTATTTTCGTCGAGTGCGTTGGTAAACATGTAAAATTTATTCGCGTCTTACAATTCTCATAATTCGTTTTACTCTTTTATTTAGTCAAACTACAATAAACACAGTAAATGGACATATGTACTAGCAAAATGCGAATTTTCTATCTTTTCTATGCCAATCGTTACAATTGTGTTCTTATTACTTCAGAATTGTGTATAGTAAATAATCATGGACGAATTTTTATATATTGCTTAATTGTATTTGATTGTCCATGATGTACATGTTAAGACTATTACTTGTATTTGCATAATATTGTTTAAGTACTTCAGCATATCATTATAGATTAGATTGGAATAATATCTATACCAAAAAAACACCTATTTCACAAACTGCATGTAATGGATGAAGGGATGGAATCTTATATGTATGTAATGTAATATCTTTAGTATGTATGTATGTGAATTCATAGCGAACATATTATATTTTATTTTAAGCGTTCATAAGAAACTCTTTTAACATGAGGGGTTCCATGTGAGCGTTTTCTCACACACAGAGTTGGAGATTACCTCCCCTAAAATCTCCCGGTAAACCTATCGAGTACAATTTCATTCAGCTCATAATATATGTATAATAGTGTCTATAAAAATGGAAAAATAACGTCCGCTCAAAACGAAATGTTGGTTGAAATACAAAAGCTATCTTATCCGTTAGAAGTCAGTAATATTAAATTTTCAATTTCGCTTGACCAACAATATAAAAGTCAAACGAGGAAATGATGATGAAATATTTTGTATCATGCTAAAGAAACTTGGAGGACTTGCGATTGACAATATAGTTGCAACATAATATATTTACGTATTAAAAGTAATTACTCCGGTTTACTTAACGCAGCTGGATATGAAGGCCTTTCTGGGTGTACCTAGGTAAACCCGTGATTCCCGTACACTACTGCTCGGTGTACACTACAACTCTCAGATTTTACAGCTCGAGCACACTACAGCTTGCGAATTTACTGCTCGCCAACTTTACAGCTCCACCCTTTGTTTTAAAGTCTTATGAAAACTAATTTAATAGAGCTCTTTGCATCCTTTAAGGTGGTGCACAACTGCGATAAGCGTATGTAAAATTTGTTAATTAGTCCGCGTGAAAAATGTCTGATTCCTCTATTGTTAGACTGGTATTGTATTGATTTGTCCGTAGTTCACTTTATCAATCTGAGCCTATTCTGAGTATTAAATAAATGTTACATACTTTATAACCGTGATTGCATGGTTGGTTTTTCCTATGTTCCAACCTAAATATGTTAAATCTACACTTTGAATAGCAACAAACGCTTCGCCTGCTACATATAATTTAAAAAATATTAAAGAAAACCTGAGGCTCACCTGCTTTTGCATTTTGAAGAGTCAGACCTAAAGTAATGGTGCACGCAACGGCAATTAGAGCGAGTGAAACCAGTGCCAATTTTTTTTTTCGATTGACAATCCACGCCTTCAAATTTTCATTAGATGGAGCGCCAATAATAACTTGATGTGTACATACACATCCAAATAAAAGTTGTGAGTTTGAAAATGCTACTGGAAAATTTACATAATTTTAATTTGCAATATATATATATACAAGAAACATTGAGGTAATGTCATGGTAATTTTTTCTGTTATAAGGAAGGGACATGCTATTTAAC
>JAQFYB010002986.1:0-21465 GCA_034694085.1 Pogonognathellus longicornis | reverse complement strand
ATCGAACCGATAACTCATCGAACCGATAGCTCATCGAACCGATAAATGCTTATCGGTACATCGATACTCAGCACTAGACTCTACATATACCTTCTAATATATAGGGACCCAACCTTACATATTCAGTCTTGTTTTCGTCTGTAGTTTACACTAAATGAGTTCAGAATGTTCGTTAGCAAAAAATAAACTACGATTTTACGCATAAATATAGTACAGATAAGTACTTACAATAAAAGTATATAATATTTCTATGAGAATCGAATGTAATACTGCAAAATGAAAAATGTTAGTATATTTGTGAATTGTGTGTTTTCATTCTTGTCTACTAAAAATTACATTGCCAGTCATTCATGTAATTATTTTATATCTGTAGATATATAAGTATTTTCCAGCGCATAATACAATTATAAATATATAGGTAACTAAACGATTTCAGCAAAAACCTAACAAATCTCATTGGTTTTGCATATTACATTCTGTATATTTTATGAATCTCGAGATTTAATCTGCTATAAATACTAGATATGTAATATGTATGTACTTTAATCTCGATAGTATTTATATGCATACAAGTTATACATTAAGCTCATGATAATGTTTAAAAGAGTGACTTGGTTTGGTTGAAGGTTGTAGTTGGGATTTGAGGGCGCATGTGAGGGAAAGATTGTTATATTTCATTTATCTTGTGACTAATGATGCGTGCATATCATAAATAATGACGAGGGAAAGGAAAAGCAACTCCGTGTCATTTCAAGAGCCAAGCTACCTAAGAATACAATAGCACCATACCACCAACATACGAAACAGTCCTTACTCTTAAATGTGTGTACAATAGTTTCGTCGCACAGGCATAGTGGCAACGCTTTGGTAAATAGCAACGTGGAAATGAATAAAGTCAAGCTATTAGTCAGAATGTAAGACGCTTGAAAGGAGTAACGTTGTAAAGTGCATTGTACGAAAGCTACATGCAATAATGCAAACTGCAGGGCCAAGGAGAGAGATGCACAAATGAATCAAAAACAGCATCACATCACAACACCGACAAACACGAACCACCATAGGGGAATCGACTTCCAATCCTTCAATTTCTATTTCACATTCATCCCAGCGTTTCATGTAATTACTCTTAACAATATTAAAGAGTTCATGAAGATGAAAAAAAAAATGCGAATATGAAATAACTTCAGCGTTGTGTCAAAGCGAGTTTTGTCTTTTGTGTCATCATTTAAATAGTCATTTAAATATTAGGTACTTTTATAATGTATTACGTTAGTACACTTATCTATGAAAATGAAAATCATTATGCATTTAAACAATGTTTATACTTAGTACTTGTGCAATGTGCTATCAGCTAAATGCTTACTATTAGATTGGTGAGTAAACAATACAACTGCAAGAAATCATAATTTTTTGTGCTACATTTTAAACTACACGTTGAGTACCTACCTAAGTATTGGAAGACTTTATAGTATAAGTGATGTATGTTTGACTATGAACAATCAAATAAGATACAAATAGTTCTATACTAACTTCCTTGTACTAATTTCCATTCAAAAATTGAAACTCGATAACGCAAAACTGTAAAGCGAAATAGAAATTCACACAATAGAAATATATAGAGTATTAGTATACACATGATATTTAATCAAACAATCTGCCCTTATTGCATAGGTATAAATTTATTTAGACATATATATTATAAGCTGTGTCTACTTACTAATGTAAAGTGCAATAATTGTAAAAAGCTGTGAAATAAATAAATGAAAATGTGTGTAGTAAAAATGTTGCACTTCATATGCATCTTAAAGTAAAGGTGACATGTCCTGTGGGTTTATTTGAGTCGAAATATTTTCCCCTTCAGCTTAGTAGCATGCATTGGTAGTAGGCCCGTAGCTTCATACATACACAATACACAAATCTAGTGAAGTGATGCAAAGACAGAAAGAGAGAGAGACTCACGTCAGGTGCGGGTGAAATGCCACACCAGATTCAAGCAGATTAGTTTTACTTTCATTTCCCTGTTGTAAGTCGAAGTGCGAAGTGTAATTTCCTTGTGTATATAATATAACTGAATGAACTGAGAGAGGAAGTGACTGAGTGAATTTCTTGTTTAAGTCCAACTGTTCTATAACCTATAACCACCCAAAGCTAAAGCAAAGAGAATTCTACAACGTTGTACATATTAAAGTGCCTTAGTCAAAGACTCACTCACATCTAACACAGACACAGAGAATTTCTCCCCCTTGCCTTGCTTGTTGGAAAATGTGCACAAATACAAGGAAAGTGCAGTATTGTAAGAGATTCTTATTGGAGTGGGATTTATAGGTGACTGTGTATACGTGTATACCATAGGAGAGTTTCTATAGGGAGATTTTGTGTGTGTTGGTGTGTTGGGTTGTATTGCTGACTGAGATCACATCACATCAGCTTATTTGACTCGACTTTGCCTTAGTTAGTTAGGTTTTAGTATTTCATTAAATAATGCCACACCGCACCATGCTATCGCTACATTACTACCTTATGGTTGCTTGGTTTTTGCTACAAAGTGTTTAGTGCTTAGTTTACTGTTGTAGTAAGTAGTAATGCTCCTACATCCTCTCTCACAGTCATTCTCCACTACTTCTACTCCCACTAATACTAAAGTCAACTAAAGCTCCAGCTGAAAAGAAAAGGGAACTGTTCTGCTACTAAAACAGAATCGTGTCTTTTTCCTTGACTTTTCTCGTCTTAAGTCGTCCTGTGGTAATTCTTTCCTTACAACCAACAGCAGCAGGAGCAGAACAACGAATCAAACCCGCTTCTTCTCCTGCTCTTTGCCTTTTTCTTCTCTGTGCATTACTTTGGCTTTTCTCGTTAATTGAAACCTTCTGCTCTGGTTCTATTTCTATATACTGTGTAATATGTCTGTGTGAGTGAGTTTCTCTCTTAAATACTGCGTGTAAACTCTGACAAAGATTCTTATTTCCTTTCTGTATCCTTTCTCTTGTCATGTCAGCTATTTCCTTGCATTTTGCTTATTTTTAGTAGTGAGGGAAATGGTTAACAGGGTGAAATGGTAGAGTTGGGCTTAGAGAACCTATAATGACTCCTGTGTACTACAATTTTCCTTCTTAGGATACAATTCCTTTCTCTTTCACTCCATTTCCAGCTCCAATTTATACATCACGTTCATTTTGGTTTGAAAAGTTAATGTGAAACTGCCGGGAGCGTTATGTCTTCAATACTTCACCAAAGTCACATATTGTTTCCTACTAATCTCCTCTCAGCTTAATCAAACTCAATAACTAACAATAATCACACGAACAGTCATCTACAAAATACTTAGTGATTTTTTACTTATTTCTTTATACAAGCACCACATCATTTTTGCAAACTTTCTGAATGTAACTTGAAGTATTTAACGAGGAATCTTGTGTATATGTGTACTCGTGTATATGTACAAGCAGCTTTCTGGATTCATATGTCTTGAATAATAATACTAACCATAATACTTAAGGTTATATATGTGATATAATATACTGCTGCTGTGACCCTGTGTGTAGTAATAAAATAAGAGTCTCTTGAATTTAATGCACAATTATATACGAGTGTCACCGTCACCCTTCCCCCCTGCTGTCTTGTATTAGTAAAATAAGATTTTCATGAAAAATTGCAGTATTCTCAAGAATGAGTCAATATAGGAATAACACTGTGACTATCTTGAGTATCTTGAACACAAAAAGCAATAAAGTGCAAACCCTTATATCTTGACGACTCTGTGACCCTCTGATTCTCACATCATATGCATTTACCCTTTCACACACACCCCTGTGTGTAGTAATAGAAAAATTAGTCTGTAACTTCTCAAAGGAATTCAATTTTACGAATATATTTTCCTTTATAGTAGTTCCATATAGTTTCCATATACACAATCGTTCCATTCATTCGTATTGTACCAATTTGATTTTTTCAATTGAACTGTATAGTAGCGGTAGTAGTAAATCAGATTGGATAAATTACATTTGAAGCAATCTCCACATTTTTGAATTACATCGTAAATTTCTAGAAACTTCTCTATATACGCCAATAATAATATCTCTTCCGATTTCATAAGGTTTTTCCACAAACATTGATAAGTTCACCTGGTGAAATCACACTACTAATTTGACTTCAAATGAGTCATGCTACTACAAATGTAAGCAAATCTTGGGGAAAATATTAAAAATATTATAATAAAACACAATACATGCAAAGAGCAATATGTCCTGATATGAAAGTTGCCACACAGCACTTAATTTTGAGAAATGCAGTAAAAAGTAAAAAATGTTCGTTTGCTCGCAAGAATTTCGTGTTGTTACATGCACAAAGTGTGTGTGTGTGGGAACTATGCATATACATGCTTACTATTATTATATGCTAAAGAAATTATAGACTTTGTATGTATATATAAGTATTGCGAGAAGAGTGCAGTTCATTTCTATTCTTGAAAGTAACAAGACGACGACGACGGTATGCTAACTGCTCGTTTAGAATGTAGCATGAGTTTTCAATGGAAAAAACGTGGGAGAGTGGAATCGTAAACTGTGGAGCTTAACTGGAATGGAATGGGAGAAAGCCATTCAATGGCATGGCATTGCAATTGCAAGGAAACGTACACATAAGTTAAATCTGCTTGCCGACTTGCGTTGCGTTGCGACTACTATACAAAGTCCACACACTACTATAGTCGTTTGATTATGACTTGTAAGCCTCCATGCATAATGCACAATAAATTCTCAGCATCTTTCATATTATGAGAGCACATTGTCATTTTGAGGAAATTTCCATCCTCCAGCACTCTCCTTCCCTTTCACATTCACAAACTCTCACACAGTCTACAATTTTCTTCACATACCTCTGCAACATTATTATAAACCACGTCTTACGTACAGCTGTCTCAAAAAACGCACTTGATACACATACAAATATAATTCATTTACATTTACGCATGTGTATATGCTTCATATGTACCTATAAATGTGCACAATTTAAATAAAAATTATAAACTAACACTGTTATGAACTTACACACCCAAAAATACACAAAATTTACAGCTGCAATTCAGAGCAACACTTCATATTGTAGTTCGGCACACCCGGGTCGGTAAAGTGTACATGCTAGTAGTTACGCATGTAGGTTTATATATTCAAGCATATAATATTAGTGTTGCTTTGAAAAGTTTTTAACTTTTCGTTGTATGCAAGTAAGAAAGGACGTTAGCACACAACTACTCACTCTTTCTGTATGCTGTGAACTTAGTGTATGAATATTTTTGGACTTGAAGACTGAAAAGTGACGAATATTTGTACTGTGAGTCTTTTTGGGTATTTTGCGTCACACGCAAGTGTACAGAGACCTTTCCCGATTTCTTTTTCTATACTGTGAGATTTTTGCATATTACAAAGAGTCATGAGAAAGTTTCCCTGAGGAGAAAAATAGAAATAAGCTCTATGTGTGTAGGATATTTAGTATAAGAAGGTTGAGACCCAGACAGTAATATTATAAGGGAAAAGAAACAGAGGAGATACTGATAGAAAGTATAGAACATGTAGAGTGTAGGGCATATTTAGTATAAAAAGGAGGAAGGGATATAATAGGACATGGGAACCAGGCGTTTTTTAATGGTATCATATTTCCTAAGAAGGCAAATAATGTGACTTTTAGATGCATCGTTATTTCCTTTTGTTCTTCTTCGTGGGTTGTCTTTTCTATACATTCTCCTTCTTTTTCCATGTGAAAATCTGCTTTTCCGTTGTAGCTGTGTGGCGGGTGACTCGTCCCGCGTGTGTGTGGGAGAGAGCCTTACTTGAGTAAAGTGAATATTATTTATTTGTAGTAGTTTTGTACAAAGTTCCCTACACTTATTGTACGTATGTACCAATCTCCTACGCACAAAAACAACACAACTTCCCACACACTACTATATTCTAAATAGTACAGATAGTAGGTGGCTCAGTGAAAAGACTCAGCGTTCACTCTTTATATAAATCCTTAGGAGAATAGCTGTAGAGTTGCGTTGGTTTTTGATGAGACGCTTTCTGTTCCACCCCCTTATTATTTTCTATACCAATTTTTATCTATTCTGAGTTTGTAGAAAATCTTTCAGTATGTTTTCTTGGTATATCGCATTATCGCATCATTGTATTGTATTTTGTGTAGGTCTACTCACTTACAAGTACAAGTCACTTTGTGATTTGTCGTTCATATTCCTATTGAATCACACTTTTGTGTATTGTGTGTGATTCCGAGAACCTTTGATGATAAAGTTTTTGAGAAGATTTAACAAGAATGTCGAGCATGGCGGATTGTATGTAGGAAATAAATATGTATTACATTTTGTGCACATATTTTGTTGTATGAACGATGTCACAGTTAGTATTATGACCATGAATGTAATATTGATGAGACTAATAAAATTATAACGGTAATACAACCTCTAGTAATAATGTTAACTTGTGAAACGGATACTGAAAGGGAAGAATGAAGAAGAAGGATTGAATTGAGCATATTATATGTTTTTGAGAATCGTGTGCGTGGAGTAACTTAAATCTCAAATTGGATTGCTTTAGTAAAGTCACAAAGTGAAATGATGATGTTAAGAACATGTTTCATGTTAATGATAATAAAAGCTTGACTCCTGCTGGGAAAATCAGTGAAACGCTCTCTACATCACGTGCATCACTTAACTTTTAACAAGACGTTTTCAATAACCGCTGAAGTCTCATTGAGCATTTGTGGAACTAACTAAAAGCAGAAATTATTATAATTATGTAGGTACTATGTATCAACTTTTACTAATACTTGCTAACTTCTCAAGTTCTCACATCCCAATACTGTAGATTCATTTGCAAATTGAATGCCACCATTTCCATAACAAGGATTTATTGTTAAAATCTAAAACTAGTATAGTAGATCTTTTTCCTCTTCTGTCTTCCTCTTTTGCCATGATCTAAATACTCATCAATGCATATCAAACTATGTATAATTGTCAGCTCAAATTATTTGTTATATTAATAAGCTTTAAATTCTTGATCCAGGAATCATTCAGTTTGAAATCATAACTTCATTCGTTACGTACTTGTAAAGTAATTTTCACATTCAATCAATAAATCACAGACTTGTGATTAGAAACAAGACTTATCTTACTTATATTTGTATCAAAAGCACTTTGTAATTATTTTGCTAATAAATAGTAGGCAAACTTTGTCAAAGTAATAATATCCAATTCCCATAAAACTTACCTTGTAGAAATAACAATAATAATATTGGATTGAATGACGAAGACTTTTGGAGAGTACATAGTTGCATAAAGCTGTTTTATGTTGGAAATGATGAAAACTGTCAATGTGGATGCACTTACATTTATCTACTTTACTTTTACGGCTGTTGTTACTGTTATGTTACGTTAGTTTGCCCATAATATCATCTACAGATACTATAGCTCCAAGCATTTCTCTCTCTCTCTCTCTTTCTCTGTTGTGTCTGTTGTGTTGTATCTGTTTCCATTCTTTGGTCGTCTCGTCTTCATCTTATGTGAAAGGAGGAGAAGGGGACTAGTAGTGTGTAAAAGTAGTGCAGGGCACGGGCATAGTGTTACAGCCTCTCGCAACAAAACGACTGAGGAACTGAGTGCGGAGTATTGTGAATCGTTGAGCTGATCTGTGTGCATCTCTCTATAAATGTGTGTGTATCCATTAAATTACATTATACGTATACTTACACACTAACATCACATCCCATCACATTAAATTACACAAGTAGCAGTCACAGTCTATTATAACATTGCATTAGTTGATTCACTTCTTTTCCAACTCTCTCTCTCTTTCTCTGCAGTCTCTGAACACCAAAACTCTCATCTCTTCCTCACACACACAATCCAAACCAAAAGAAGACTTCTCCTTTTTCCTCACAGTGCGTTTGTCCCTTTCCCCATTGTGTTTCGGACACACACGTACAGACCTGCACACACTACATGTTTTCATCTACTCACGCAACCTTCTATCCTTTTTGCTTGTAACTTGTATGTGTAGTTTTATAATGGATGATGTTCAGTGTTCTCTTTTATTCTGATCTTTTATACACATTTATATTATTTCCAAGAGTAGCTTCCTTCACATTACAATACTCTATTTCCGCCCACCAGCACCAACATACGTCACCCTTGTCCATATTTGCCATAATTATTATTATTAAATATGTATTAAACTAATTCAGTTGGCACGTTGATTTTAATACCTTTATGTATCTTCATTTTCAATATATTTTTAAGCAAAAATATTATTAGTAATTAATCCCAACTACAGTTGGTTTATGTAGAACATTATATTTTATGTGCGGAAAATATGACACAAAATCCCACCATGTGTTGAACATTCTTTGGAGACACAACCACCGGATCTGCAAATAGTATGCAATTAAATACTAATATTGTTTCAACTTTTACATTTCGGTATCTTTACATTTCATGAAAATAATAAGATTTTTAACTTGAGATTACGATTTGTTAAAAATTGGATTAAGATCATGTAGTTTACCTATTGTTAGAGTATTAACAAGGAGAAGCAGAATTAAGTAGTATCTTTCTGCAGTTTAAAGCAGAATACATAGGAATTTTCATAGAGAAATAAATAAGTAGATACCTACACCAAATTAAGATGAGATTAAACATGACTTGTTTATATACATTACTATTGTTATTAGTGACTTAGGACTTGTGTTGTCCTATTGAATTAGCAGACAAAGCATATTCGTGTGTTTGACTGACTCACGCACAGACAGAGGAATCGTGTATAAGGTTGGGAAGGATATTACGGATGGTGGAGGCAGAGAGAAGGATGTAAAGAAGACAAGTTACTCCAGCGAGAGTTGATTCGATGGGACACTTTTATGGGAGAGCAAGTGAATAGAATCAACTACGAGAGAAAGAGAGGAGTGGAGAAAAGAAATAAATAATGCAAAAGCTTACTTTTCTTTCTATTCTTGGTTATGTGTCTCTACTGGGCTCTCTTCTTTTCTCATCCAGTTCATTCACCACTCTAACACATCTTCATACCATCCTCCACTGCATTTCTTAGTACATACAACACTCGTATACTTACTTATACCAGTTCATCCAGTACACATGCAGTGAACGATGCATCTCAACAATATAGTCTTATAAACGACAGTTGGCTCTATAGCAGATGATACACAGTCAAAAAACAAGGTTTAGATCTGCCCTGCTTAAGAAACACAGAGGTCAGAGTCTAAACGAACCCACATGAGGAATACGATACAAACTACAAGACTACAATACACTTTGCCCAGATAGATTCAAGATTCAACTACTACAACAAAAAACAACAGCGAAAACACAAAGAAACGGAGCAGCATACTCTTCCTACCCGTTTAGGCAAACCATTCCACAGCAATTCCTCTTCCACTACTCACTTATGTGCATTTCTCCTGATCAGAAAGGAAATGCGGGTATAAACTACATTTTTTCTCTTCTTCATCTTCTTTTTCATCTCCGAGTGTGGGTCTTGTTGTGTGTTGTGTATCATATAGCACAGTAGTACATGTAGTGGTTGAGTTGAGTTAGTTTTTGGTGGTGGTGGTGATGGTGGCTCTATGGAGTATACAAACTATCTTCTCTTATTTACTCCAAGTATCCACTCTCGCTTTCTATTCCTTGATGTTGATACTATTTACACAAGCTCTCTCGTCTATTTATTCCACTGTACAGACGTAGCTCACACACAAACACACAACAGTTCAACAGAAAAACGAAAACGACCCGCATGTCATACCACACTACACTACACTATGTACTATTACAAAAAGTATTACAACATGTATACCTCTACTTACGCATACCACCCACAAGGAAATACTGAAATGCTTCAATACTATGTTCTATAGAACACGCAGAATGAAAATGTAACGAAATTTACAAATGCATCGTTTCTTTATAGATTGGGAAAAACATTCTCATTCTCCACGTGAGCAAAGAAAAGTACTCACAAAGTTGCTACTAAAACGATACAACAAGGGAAAAACGACGCCGTAACTGTGTAGCTATATTAGAAGAGAAACGCACAAGTTTATTTACTTTATTTTGGTTGTACACACACACAACATACATACGCAATGTATACGCAGAAACCAGCAAAAGGAACTCATCTCCAGGCAGAGTTTGTTTGATTGCTGCGTTTGTGTTGTGTACAGCACAGGTATATTTGTAGTTCGTATCTGCCCTGCCCCCGCATTCTTTCCATCTGTACATGTAGAATGCATATGTTATATACATGGTGGGTTCTGGAGTTGTTGTGTATGTGTGTGTTTACTTGTGTTAGAGTTAGAGAGTGAGTGGATAAATGGAGACGGGTGATGAAACGAGTGAATTGAGACGAAATGTATGCAGACAGAAACAGCAAGGGAGTTGGGAGATAGGCTTTGTTCGTTTGGGTTACGAGTCCTGTGGGATGAGGTCACAAAACAAATATCGATGAATAATTGATAAACACCTAACCTTTACCTTCCTCATCTGCTTCTTCCCAAATAATGTGCACATGTATAATATTACATCTGTATAGCGTACCTGCACATACATTGGCATATTATTATCAACAAGAATCGAGTTTCGAGTTAGTTAGTGAGAGAGACGAGACTTTTCCTCCTTCAGGCTATTACCATTTCTCCTTTATGTCTTTTATATTGGAATCTCCTTTGTATTGTGTGTACATTTTCTCCTCTCCTGTTGACGCACTTTTACTTCCCCCTCGCTCTTTCTCCTGTAATATGTACATTTATGCGTACCTGTGCATGTGTGTATGTGTTGGTATTTGCATTGCATTCGAGAAAGCGAAAGTTAACAAGGTGCGTTTTCTAAAGCTAAAGGTAAGTACACAAAAGTTATATTAGAGGTAAAGGCGAGTCAAGTTTACTTGCTGTAACCCCACAACTGCTGTTAAAAACTTTAGCGTTCAGTCGGCACTAGTCTGCCTTTAATCCACTCTATTTTTAGATCATCTCGTCTGTTTTTGTGTACATGCATCATGGAGGGGCAAAATAGAAAGTTATGCTACGCAGTATACAACAGTAATATGCTGGTTTCTAACAATGCAGAGGATTTTGCTGAAAAATTCATGAAGATTCACAAAACGTGAACTTTGCATCATTATGTCAGCATGTATGAGGGTACTGATTATTTTTATTGTGTACATGCAGTAGTCCATGGTTGTTTGTGAGTACAGTGCACAGTACATTACATACAAAATTAAGGATATTGTGGTTGCATGAAATATCTATAGATACAATTTTATACTACTGACTACTAATGAAATAAGGCTGTGGAAGGAATATTCTGTATTTTTTTACTATAGGTTACAATAGAACCTTCATTCGGCATGTACACAGAGAATTATATTTGGGAACCGGCTATCTACACGTTGTTGTTAACTAATATGAATACATTTGCCAAATTAATTATTGAAGTCGTTCGCTCCTTATTTTGATTAGGTGCTGCAAGAACTGTACTATAGGTATTTCCGTTTTAAAATGTTCTTCCTTTGCATAAAATGCACTTTTGCAGTGCTTTTTGTTTATTGGAGGAACTGGGGGAGTTAAATTATTTATTAGTCTATTTAATTACGATCCTATTTTATAAAAACGTCAATTAGTCGTATTATGAAAATAATAAAGCAAAGAGCGCTGGGAAAACTGTTTAAAAGTTATTTTGTCTCTTTTCATCTTATAATTAGTGATTGTACTCACGTATGCTTGGAATCGTCTTGGGTTTCACCTCTAAATCCTGAAAGAGGTATTTTTAGGTTTGCAGGTAGGTAAGAAGAGTCAGGACATTCATAATAGCTCACAATGGATTCGTGATAAGAATAACTAATTTATTAGCGAAAGGATAATTCTAGATTCTCCACGTAGAGACTCTTTCCCTTCTTTCTCGTCCCTCATGCTAATTTTTCGGAAAATTTAACTTGGATGGGCCCCTTGGCACTTGATTTGACTTTGGCATTATATTATCCTATTATTATTACACAAGCACTCCTATTACACAAAAGGGTTCAACTATTTACTTACATATACCTAAGCAGCTATAATATACACCAACATACATATGTAGAAGGGTGTACCTACATAATCTAGCAAATTATATAAATCCCTGTATACTACACCTATACTTCCCTGTTAAGCAATTTAAAGAACAAAACAAAATGTCAACTCTCTTTGTATTACATTTCCTTATTAGCGTATAATGCACATACACCTTCATAGTTCATACTATCTGTACCTCAGTATTGCATATATGAACATCGTGATCCCGTCAAACTGCGTGTAATACTAAAAGAGGCTCAAAGAAGCTCATCCAGGTACACATTACACTTAGTAAATAAAAGACACTCTTGTGACATTGTGATGAGAAGAAATGACACGAGACACGACAAGATAAGAATAGTACTTTCCTCGAACGAGATAAAATGCGTGCAGTGCAACTTGCTGCGTATTCAGACTTCAAGATGTACATAAATAAAATACTAATAACATCACGAGGGCGACGACTCCATGCTTTACGGTATATACACAGAAGAAAGTTAAGCCCAAAACATGTCAGGCCAGTTAGACATGTGTCTTCATTGAAAATAAAATAGTAATACGAACGATTCTCTTTGCTTTACGTTGATATAACAGAAGTACGCACAAAGGTGCGTATCTATAGACTCTTTTTCAAGGGTACGAATGAAATAAATGAATTTTAGGGGAACGTAAATGTGCAGATACACCAGGAGTGTTTTACATACTTACTGTATAGGGAAAACTATCACATTATAAGTTTCTTTAACTCTTCTGGTTGTTTAATGCACTATTTTACTAGTCGCACGTATACTTTAGGCAATGGAGAGAAAGAAAAGAACGGCTTGAGTGATTCAACTGAAAGAAAGAAAGGCAGCGGACAAGAAAAATGGTTACGAAGAAGATAAGTGATGGTTGAATTTGCATTTGGCCGGGTATTATATACTTGTATTTTATACTGTGAAATCTCTTATGCATGTACTGCACTCTTATATACACATAAATCTACATACATGCATACTCCACATACACAACATACTACACCCCATGTGAATGTGTGCTGTTTTTCTGTCTGTCTTCCTTGGCTTGGTCTGGAGAGGAATTCAATGTGGTAACACAGGCATTTCTTATGTTACCATATATATCTGATCTGCATGAACTTCATTTTGTGTGTAAATAATGCACTACTCTATGCTACACTGTAATACTACTCTAAGAACCACACAGTCTAATGTCTAAACAGCATTCACCTATAGTTTTCTAGTACAATTGCTATAAATACCAGTACGAGACTTGTTATGCGAAGGTTGTATTATATTGTTGTCTCATCCGGTATATGTGCGTCCCATTTCTATTATTCGCGTATGTAATGCTTTTCAGAGTTTGGTTTGTGGAACGTTGTTTTGTTGGTTGGCATTCTTAACTACGTGCTACAACTATATACGGTTCTGTTATTGTATAGAAACGATATTGTTGTATAGTATAGTCTTACATGTATAAATAGTACTATAAGGCACCCAGAACTGTTTGTGGTTTAGTGTGTATTAGATTTATACATTTGTATTTGTATATAGGAGCGTTAGCAGTATAGGTATCCAGCAGTGTAAGCGTAGAGCGTGAAAAAGAGTACACTTCCCCTCGCTTCCCTTTACCATCACGAAGATCATAATGGAATTTGCTTGTAAAACAAACTCCATTGTCTTCACTTTCTCTCCTCAAATTGCTCCTGGCAGTTTCGGGAATATTCATCTTCAGCTCTGACTGACTTGACTGCATATTTTTCTTTTTCCGCACCGTTTCTTGTCTTGTGTTGTATATACATCGTTGTAAGGGCTAAGCATTTCTTTTTAGGTGTTGCGTAGAGATAGATGCATAATATGAAGTAGTGTGAGGACGAGGCAAGACTTTTCTCTTGTTTCTTGTGCCCTGTTGTCTCTGTCTCATCTGTATATAAGATCTGTCTGTCTGTCTCTTCTTCGTTTCATCCACATCCAAAATCCAAAGCAACTCGCTGAATTATCTTCGTCTGCAACTGTACATATTTTATATTACATTACACATCTTTTCTTCATAGTTACACACTTATCGTTAGTTTAGTTTATGTGAGAGAACTATATATTCAGTAATACTTCACATGGGCTATGCTTACACATTCATTTCATCCGGAATCTTACACACGTTGGGTCTTTCCGTACGAACGACACAACTGCAAGGCATTCTATTAATAACTTGTCTCATCTTACAGGAAATATCTAATAAGTACGTCAAAGAAAGGAAATTCTATGTACAATGAATGGGTTTCTTTATACATATAGCAACTATACTCCTAAATAAAAGGAACTATGTAGAAGAAATATTATTATACCGACCTCTATAGCAAAAGTATCATAATGTGTAGGTATAAGTGTATACCTGTAAGCATACTACACTGAGCACTATTCAATATATGTAAAGAGAGCAAGAAAAGAAGAGTATTCTCACAGCATAACAAGCACTATAGTTTACATTTGATTATATTATTTCAAATGTAATCCGTTTTGAACTGAGTGAGCAATATCCTTTTTCTGTGTATTTGTAGTAAAGTACAAAGTATAGGAGTACCTTTTAAGACGGGCATTATACATCAATTTCCACGTAAATTTTATTTCTCCAGCATTTATTAAAGAAAGTTTTCTTTCTTCCGTTAAAGCCTTTTTCTATTACAACACGAGACTCAAAACGCTTTTATTTTCGGTTCTATAGTATACATACATACCAAGACCTAGACACTATTGTAATAGAGATCGCCTTGCCTGTAGAATTCCTTTTGTTAATTTATCAACGTTTTATAATGAGAGAAATAATAAATGCTTGCTTAAATCTTTACGCAAACTTATTCTTATCCAGGTTGCACAAGGATCGTATTAATAATAAAACAATATCTAGGTACTTAAAACTTCTTTAGTAAAACGAGAGCGGACTCAGAAAGAGAGAACAACAACAGGAGGAAAAGATGAGAAAGTATTAAATTATTACCTACAACAGTGGTATGGTTTTTTGATGCTCGTACACAGCTTTAGTACTAAGAAACGAATAAAGAATGAGATAGGAAAGCACTATTGTGTGTAAGGATGTGTATGTGTTGCGCATAAAATGGAATTATGTGTAAATATCCCAGAAGAAGTTCTTACTCTTACTTGGTTATAGAGAAAAGGTGCACACGTAGTTTCTTTTCTAATTCTTGTGTGCTTACTCCATGGATGTTATTATTATCATCATATTACATCCGTCTTGCATACATGAAATATATCAGTATACAAATGTAGTATGTGCCTAGTTGTATTTAGTATAGGCATTGTCGTATTGTGTGTAATATATAATGGTAATGTGAATGAATGAGAGAGAGCCCAAGAATTTTTAATTAAACCTCTGCTCTTGCTATTCCCTAACTAAAAATATTTCTCACAGCAATAGCAACGATCAACACACGTATTACTGTAAATAGATGCACATGGTATACGGAAAGAAGAAACCGAGAAAAGCTTTTAGCTTTCCCTTCGTCTTTTACATATTACTTTCGAGAAATGAAATGGTTTCGTTTCTCTCTGCGTGCATTTGAATTGACTCATTGAATCCGAAATCTTTATAAGCGTAGGTACTTCTAAAAAATTCTCTGACGGATGTGAATAAGTATATAGTATCTAGCTGCGTACTCTTATACAGATAGTTGTGATATACGATTTGAGTTTGAGTGAGTGGTACATACAAGTAAATAGTAGACAAAGTATTCAAAAATGTATGATAATGTGTTGGCTGATGCGAGTTAGATTGAATTGGTTTGCTTTGCTAGTTTAGTTTACTTGTGTCTTGTTCGGTTTTGCTCAGAGAGACTTATATTATTTGGGGTTCGCTTTCCTCGTCAAAGAAAAGAGGTTAGAAGAAGCTCGTCTCTTTTCCAAAAAGTAGTACTACTAGTTCTATTTCTTTCTACTAAGGCCGGAAAATACAATGTGAGCAAAGGGAAAGCACATTGAAAAAGTATTTTTGTATAAAAAGGTATAGAAAAGGAACAGAGTAACTTTTACTCTTTTAGTAGTAATACTTACTAGCTTGGTTACTTGTTATATTCACAAGACCATTTACGTATAACACAAGTTTTACGTAAAACGCAGTACTTACAGCTCAAGGAAATACTTGGCACTTGGTATCCTTTCCTCCAGCAGAAGCAATAGTTTGTACCCGTGATATTTTCCTTTTCTCCATGAAGGTACTACTACACGGGATTTGTAACTTTTCACTTTTTCCTTTCCAGCATACTTCCTACTTAAGACTTGCTTCAAACTTGCTTTTTCTTTTCGATTTTCCTTTACTTGCTCCCTTCTGAAATTTTCACATTGAATTAAATTCTAGGAATTTACAACTACTGACGGATATAACACGAGTTTTATAGGTAGGTACACAATGCAATACACTTTTATCATTTTGCAGACCTGAGGCTGACATGCAACAAAATATGACATTGTTTGCATACTATAGGAAGTAGTATGTATAAGAAATGTATAGAAGGTATAAGTAGAGCACAGCACAGAATTGAAATTTTTGATGTTACTTACAACGACAAAGATGTCATCATTCCATTTAGTTGTTTGTAGGTTACAGCTTTAGCCCATTTTCCTCAACTGCGTGTAGGTTTCTGTGGTTGATCCCAATATTTGATGCCGACTTGTAGTAAAAATGGTATTGAGCACACTTAATCCACATTTTCTAGAGGAAATTACTGATTTTACGAGTGATCTGTAGTAAAACAAGTGTAAAATTTCAAAGTACTTACTTACAGTGCAGTTAGACACAGAAAGTGCACGGACGATGATCCAGAAAAAATAAATGTGCAATTGAGATGAGCAAAGGTTGATGGCAGCTTTTTTCTCCACTTACTTGTTCGTGACTATCTCCACTTTAACTTCTTTCTTGATTTTCCTTATATTTCTCTCCAGTTTCATCCCATCCATAGGTACTTGTATAGAACATCTACAAATGCATGCAATGTAACCACACTACGGTTTTAGTTTTATAGTATTTATATCCTAAACTAGATTCTCCTTTTATATCCCCCACATTTTATACAGAAAAAGGCACGGAGAAAGAAGATGAGTCAAAGCCAGACCTCTACCTACTAACAAGAAGAAGAATCGAGTCATCGGGAGTTTATTTTTTGCAGGTAAACTGAAGCTCCCTTAGAATTCGATTTGTCTCGCAATAAAAAAGCGATAAAAGTTCACGCAGAGTGCGTATAGCCTTTCTCTTCTTTTCGTCTCGTCGACAGCCGACTTGAGCTCAATTGATGTGATGGGATGTGAGTAACGAGAATGGAGAATCTTCTCCAGGAGATGAGGATGAGATGAGAACATCAACACATACAGCCCAGTTCTTCTACCTTCTTTCTCCAGCAATATTTTTTCTTACTTACCACAGTACCTCTCCTCTCGGTACACCACCAACAACTTAGCAACCAACAAAACCACAAAGAAGACAGACTGACAGGAAAGAAATGTGAAGATGAAGAATTGACAGTCGGAGCACACACGAGGGCTAACTTTATTGTCCCACATCAATATCCTATTCGATGATTATCTCCCGCACTGTGCACACAAAACACACACCGAGAGAGAGATGAGTTCCTCTTATTCCAATTCTTTTCGGAGGTAGGTGGAGGAGAACCTTATGGATGGCTAAGACCATGCAATATACAACGAGATACTACGTGGATGGATGGATGGATCTCTCTTATCGTCAATCCTTGTGCTTATTTTTTCTTTGACTGAAGTTTCTTAAGTTTTCTCTTTACGTGTTGTCTTGTCATCACCCCAGATGCCAAACCATACGTCACACTTCTCAAATTCTTATTTCATGGAATATTTTGTAGGTACTACCAACTATGCATACAATTTTGATTGTCTGAAAGAGTTACTCTTCCAGAAAAGATTTGGCTACAATAGAATTTCATTCAATTTCAAAATATTTTTAAGGATCCGATGGTTTGGGTAATTTGGGTTCATGTAGGGATGTTTTTAAGACGTATGTTTAGGTTGTTGCTTGTTTTCTGTAATAAATTAATTACCAAAATCAATCGTATTTTTACCGACATAAAATAACGTTTAAATATTTACAAACAACCCTACAACTCGAAATTACCAAACGTTTTTCTTTGTTTGCTTCCTCTCTAATGGCTGCGAGTTCTTTGTTCCATGTATAGAACGCCGCGTGTTTTGCGTGTTTGATCATAGCTGGCTCGATGGATATACAAACAAAGAGCTGCTAAAACGGCGCACGTAATATGAATTACAAAATATCACTGTTCGAACTTATGATTCTATTTTTTTCGCAACATTAAAAAAAGTGTTTTGAAAAATAACGTTAGTAAAAAGGGTTTAGTGAACGTGTAATTTTGTTTTTGTGTCATCCAATATCCACTGACAGAGGTCTACTTAGAAGGTTGTTCGGTTTGCAGGTAGAAGAAAGTCATTTAGTCATTTCTAAGTCAGTAATTGAAGTTTTCCATTATTTCTAGATATTATATTATGCATATTTCATTTTTAATATTTATGATAATTATTATTCATTTTGATGTTTCAGATATTGTCGGGGATATGTCCAAAAGATCTGCAAGCGATCATGAGACGGAAGGGTCACCGCCTCGGTCCTTGGCCAAGAGAAGAACATTTGAGTTTGAGAAAGTTCATATTGGAAGTGTTGCAACGTTAGAAGAAATGGATATCAAAGTCTTGCGATTTCAGAATTCGAAACTAAAACAGGTACTCGTTTACTAGTAGCTGCGAACAGCTAATTATTTAAAATGTTTACTCATCGATGTGAGTTACCAAATAAGTCGGAGTTTCGGGTGGTACAACTGTTTCATTATTTTGTTATACAGAGATTTGAGGTGAGGCAGAAATTCGTTTATGAATTAAAAGAGAGGATAACACAATTAGAAAAGCGTCAGACACAAGACGATTTAGTTCTTAGTGTTGTCAATAGACATTGGAATCAACTTGATGAAGACTTACAAATTCTGTTACAGCGATTTGACATAGGGGCGGAAACCTCTGATGAGGCGGAAACTAAAAGTAAGTGTTTGTATTTAATTTTGTGTCCAATAACAGCAGCAGGTATTGCTGTTACTACCATTTTTATTATCATTGCTTGTGTGGTACCGCGGCCAATTGCACTCGAGAAGTGACGAGACCCATTATACTCTTTGTGTGCCGAGTTTCCGGTTTCTAAGGCTTGACTAGACTACATTTTTCCCGTATTCATTTTTGCCCGGGACAGATTGGATACTATCTGACTAGATTTGATATTTTGAGTTACTGAATGTTTTTATATTTATTCATTTTACTGCAACAGACGAAATGGATGCAACACAATCATTTCTGGCACAACTTTCTACCTGGGATAAGGAGGAATTAAACGAAAAGTTGGTCAGTAGAGTACATGTGAGTTGAGTGTTGAGAGTAAAAACTATATTACGAAATCGATAATTGTTGCATTCAGCATTTTCAAAGGCTTATTGCTATAAACTGTTTTATAAAAATAAATTGAATGAACTTGTTTGCATTTGTGACATTTGAGTTTATGATAAATAGGAGTCTAAAACAGCAGTGGCTAAAATCATCCATGCTTTTGACCGACTAAAGCAAAGAAATGAGCATCTTGTCAAATTGTTAATGAATGGATCGGATGGTAAGGAACAATACAATTATAATTTGCATTATAATTTATTTATTACTGACCAAAAAAGACGCATTGCAGAAAATGGTTTTCACTTTTAAAACCTAAACTAACATTAGTATATAAATATCATTAACTAAAACTAAACTTAAGGTAAAGCACTGTTATTTACAGTAATTATTTCCTCAAATGAAAGCAGTTAAACGATTCAAAAACATGTATATGTAATATTGTTTAATTATGTTTAATCAATAATCAATAAGTGAAGTTCTAAGTTCTGAATTACATATCGTGATTTGTTGTTTTTAAAGTTGAGTCGACAAGTGGAAATTTTGAAAACCCTGTTAAAGAAATATATATTCAGAACTCACAAGAAAATAAGAAACTACATAATCTTACTACCACACTTCATGCAAATGCCCACACTCAAGGTCTTAAGGTGATTATTTTTTCAAACAGTTTTTACGACAGCGTAACAATTTAAATTCGTTAATTATAATTAGTCAGTTAATTATACAATTTGTCTGTAGATGAAAGAACTCAACGATAAACTCACGGCATCTGAAACTAAAGGAGACGAACTAAGAAATCAAGTTGATGATCTCACTTGGGAAGTATCTAAATTAACAAGTAACAATGGAAAATTAGTCAATCATATATATGAATTGTCTGAAAAGTTTCGAACAATGCAGTTAATGAATCAAACTGAAGACAAAAGGGATGTTTTGGCACCGAATAAAAATGTAGTAGTTCGTGATTCGGACTATTTGTATTTACAACATCAGGTAGAAGAACTGAAAGAAAGCAATAGCAATAAGCTTAGAGAATTAGAACAACAACATAACGCCTACACTGAAGCTACAGGGGAGTTGGAAAATATGAGGATACTCGTAAGTTTGACTTTTGAACAATTGACAACACAAAATGTCTTTTTCATTTATTTTATTACAATGGGTTTTAAAAGCATGACTATTATAAATTATAATATTATAATGGAATAATGGACAGATCAAGTTAATATTTACGTTTCAATTTAACAGTTCCACAACTTACCGCTGTCTTTCATAAAGGAATCGGATGCATACAAATCTCTACTGTCTAAGTGTTCGTATATTTATAATGATAACCTACAGCTTAGAAAAATCGTCAGTGACGGGAGAAACAAATATTTTAGTCTAAAATCCCAACTCTTCAACCATATGGAAAAGATGGAAGTAAGAAAGTTTCGATGTACTGCAAGTTTTTTTATAATTTCATGGCAGGCAATAATATCAGAATCTTTACTTTGTCACTTAGACATATTACCGAAACTTAATTTGCAATTTTTGTTCATAGCAAGACGAACAGAAGATGCAAATAAATATGAAAAAGGATATGGAGAAGTTGGAAGATTCAGCTGTTAAAGTGGAGAAGGAATATGAAATGCTGAGGATTGAGTTTGAGAAGAATTTGGCAGCAAACGAGCAAGCGAGCCCCACTAATCGTGAGATGAGCCAATTGATAGCATCGCTTCAAAATCAAAACCAACAGCTCAAAATCGGTGTGGATCGTTACAAAAGGAAATACAAGGATATTAACATCGAAAATCAACAAGTATTTAGAGAATATTTCTTTCGCCATTAAAACGGCATTATTTAATTTATTATTTTCAGATGCTGTAATTAATATTATCAG
>JAQFYB010002985.1:0-21472 GCA_034694085.1 Pogonognathellus longicornis | reverse complement strand
CCGTAACCATGCGTAGCACTTTTGCATACCCCCTCCCTCCCCTAAACTGCACACGTATTATGTGCATGATCCCTAACGTCATGAACCTGTACTCTGTGGAGTACCAATACTAGATATCACGGCCTTATCCAGAAATTGATTTCGGGAGGTGCAAACTTGAAACATGAGGTACATATTAGAGACGTAAATATCCTCTGTATTTTGAAACCAAACCGAAACCAAACTGAAAAAAGAAACGATATAAAAATTTTCAATTTTTGCTCACTTTTTCCTTATTAATAAAGTTTAAGTTTATAATAGCAATTGAATATTTACACCAATGCTGCATTGTGTGGAAGAAGTTTTACAAAAACAAGTTCTCACTTGTAGTAGAGAGGCAGTTCCAATAGCTACACAAAGGGTTTGTAGACGAATCAGTCCTAACTTTTGGAACCGAAGCCAATCCGAAACCGACTCAGTTCGGTTTAGGTTTTGGTTCGGTTTTTACGTCGCTAGTGCATATGTAACAATAATCGCGCATATCGAGAAAAAATTGAGCAAGTTTAGGCCAAAATCAACCTTTCCGGGCAAAATAACCTATTTTTAGGATTTCCCCGACGTCTACGCTTGAGATAATTCGGAGAATAGTCTCAAGAGTAACTCACGTGTTTCAGTCTTAGATAAACATCTACTACACCTCTATGCATTGTATGGATCCATCCATCCCTGCATCGTATGCGTTATTGAAATATGATCACAAGATAATCAAGGATAAATCATTATTGAAGAATATACTAATGTAACATAATATTATTGACTCGTGCTCATTATTTTTGAAATCAAGTTTTATCACCCATTGTTTTATTCGAGCGGTGCGATAAGACTCCATGTAAGTAAATACGTCTAATTAAAATCATATAATAAATGTATTAACGCATAGGAAAGTATCAGTTTCTTCCAATAATGTTATTCCTTTTGATGTCCTTCAATTAACCTTCACCTGCAATTGCAATACGTAATAGACACAAGCGTAGTTATTAATTTAATGAGGTATGAGTTACATTAGGCTGAAAATGTATTTGGATGACAAGAGCAACACCGTAGGTGTTTTTATCATTAGTGATGAGACGGATGGAACGTGAACCATGGTGTGTTGTATGCAGCAGCAGACTCAGCAGACTGATACGAGAATACGAGGTGAAACAATTATTTATAATGATACACGTTTTGTATATTATGTAAGTTTATATATGTGAGGGTAAAAATAGAGATGAAATTAGGATGAACTATAATGGAATAAACGTGAGAGAATGAATAAGGTTCTTTTGCCAAAAATGCTTTATTGGACAATATATACGTAGTAAAATATTACAATTACAAAACTGAATACACAATGCATAACTATTGAAAACCGGTAATATCTAAAGAGAAATTAAGAGAAAGCAGATTGTTTTTTCACAAATGACTGCAACTCCGAACTGACATGACAAAAGATACATAAGTAGGTATACATAATAATAATAAAGGCTGGTAATTGTGTTTGTATTCAATAGTAATCATAGTAGGTATAAAAGTAATAATAATAGCCTTATTTTCTCACTTGGGTGCAGAGGGTGAGCCGGAGCCCTACACTGCGTGTGAGAGTGAGTTAATGAAATAGGACAGAACTTAGGTACAAGGAAGTGAGTTGACAAAATTCGAATTCTTAAGACAATCATCATTAAAATAAACACTGCTTTGCATTACAAGGTAAAGGTATACTACCAACATTAGAAGACGATCATTGTTAAAAAATATCTTTGACACTTACAATACAATTACGTTCACAATAGGTTGAATAGGTAATAGTTGAATATTATGACAACTTCTTTCGTAGGTTTCAATTTTTATTTATTTTTGTGGTTCTAGCGATAATAATAACTAAATGACTACAGTTTTTACATCTTTACCTAGTTTCAGAAAATACACAGCTTCTGAAGGGTGTTGAAAATATCAAAGATGCCAATTTCGAATTGCAATATGCATGCGATGCTGGATGTGGCATTTCGCATTACACTACACTTTATATCCTATTTGAGTAAATAAAAGTAAGACTTAAAAAGATATACACAAGTACTATTAATTTATATAATAATATTATTATAACGCGATGCCTCAAGCATTCTCCCGACAAACTGAAATTAACAGAGAATGCAAAACTGTTTGCAAAGAATGGCAAATTACAACACGAACAAGCACATATTAATATTATCATTACAATACAAATATTAACCATAACGAACGAACGAACGAATTATTTAACCGAGAACGAGAACATTTCGTATTATTACTATAATATATCGCATTCATAGTTAAATACTTTTTAATTAATTAATTAATAATATCATCATCGTCTATCGTCTTCAATACTAATATAACGATCCATCATCTCACACATCCACTCCATAGTTCAACAACAATAATCATAAGTATTAACGTTAAAGGAAGGTTGTAGTTGTAGTTTAGAGGATTTCTTTTCTCGTGATTTGTATTTGCTTAACTTGTATGTATAGAATAATTCATACTTATACACAATACCTACTTACAGTTAAATAAGCTACCCAACGAAAATAATCTCCCCATAAATATTACCAAATTAATATTACCTCGTAATAATAATCATTAATAATAATAATAATATACGAACGAATCATATCATGAACGGGAACCTCGGACCGAGCGACCGCATTAAAAAAATCAAAACAACCTGCGGATCTCTTGTTTTACATTATTTTATATAATAATAATAGTAGTACTGAAGTACATGGAATAAAACACTGACGTTGACTCACAAATCTAATAATAATCCACAAATTGTTACTCTACTAGTTGTATATATATTTTATAATAATAAGTGTTATGTTTAGTAAAAGGGACAAGATGATGATGATGATGACGACAGGTTAATAACAAGAACAGGAACACGACAGCCAACAGGAAGTTTATAATATTTTGTAAATTATGTAATGTATGTACACATTTCATCATTATTATTCTTATCATATTAAATAGTGTCCCCTGTTTGGTTTTTGTGAGCACTTTCGAACGTGTAGGATCAAAGTGGACTGGACACTCAATGTGGAACTACTACATGGAAAAATGAAGTTATTTCTTATCGTGGTGGAAATTATAACAAAAGGTGAAACGAGATTTTCATATTACAGGACGAGTGACTGGGACAGGACAGGACTGAACTGGACGACTACAAATACCTTTAACTATTTATTAATGTCCTATTGTAATTATTCCATAAAATTCTTATGCATAATACTATCTGTATTCTCACTGTATTATTTTATTATGTCATAATGATAATGATATTAATCATACAATAATTATTATGATCATAATAGTAATAATAATACAGTGTCTGATAAACACTTGATAAACACTTTTTACGTACTACTGTCCATACGATTATACTGTACTTTTACAACAACAGTAATCATGAGTGAGACTAGGAGAGTCGGAGTAATCAATTCATTACTCTACACACCAATACAACAATAAATTCCTTTTTCACATTCATAATTAACATAATAATTATGCGTAGCTGTGTGTCATCAGAATTACGATCTCCTTATCATTCATTCGTATTTGATAAATTCGTTGGAGTGTTGTTGAATCGAGTATAGAGTAACTTTAGCTTGTAAAATAATATCAACCACACTAACACAAGACACACGACATGAATGACGAATAATAATTAATTAGCTTAGTTCATTTTAGTATTTTAGCGCTCCACTTCTTATTTTCCACGAATTTTGTATAATATTATAATATGTTTAATTGTACGCTTAGAGCATTTTTTATTAATAAAGTATTTTGTAGTTCAAACACAGAAGGGATTTTTTTACTAATTGACATATAAAGCACTTTCAAGTCCAAGTCTCAAATTTTCATACAGCATTTTTAAGTTCACAAGTTTATTTACCACGCTGCTGCGACTAATACATAGTACATATTATAATAGAATACAGTATGTGTGTAATTTAGTATAATATGACGAGAAAACTTTTGAATAATCTAATTGTAATGTATTCTACTCATAGTATAGTACGTACTTTACTAATTATTATAGAGGAAACATTTAATTTAATTAATACTATAACGTTAGTTCATTCGTGAATGAATTAACGTGTGTAAGTCTATAGTATCGCAATAATATATTTGATGACGCAGTTGAATAAATTGACTGGAAATCGGATGTCGCAGTAGAAGAGGAAATGTTTTTCATGTTTTTTAACGTGTAAAGTATTATGTATCCGTATTCATTCATATCTAGTATGTCGTGTTACTGTTTGATATTTTATGTATGTATGTATTGTATACTATGTAATAGTAGTAGTATTTTATAATTAGTATTATATTATTATAGCTTATGATTAGTATTTTTTAGTTTCCTATTCTGTAAAGTATTTATAGGAGACACAACAGAGAAGTATCAAGTTTGTTTTGTTAATTCTGTGAGAATCAGTCTTGGCATGACAGCATATTGTTCCACTTTGAATTCGCATCGCATTGTTTCAGAATTAGTTTGATATCATTCAAGAATGTATCTCTCTATGTAGTATTTGATATCATCATCATAATATGTATGTGTTAGCATACTAGGTAATTGTCATCAGTAGTATTTTCTTTTCCGTATATAGAAATAGTAATAAAAACATTATAGCTTGCCATTTTTCTGAAAATCTGCAAGTACAATAGTAATATAGATATAATATTTATAAAATTTATGTCAGTATATGATTTCACATCAATGTGCATAACACGTTTTACTTTTTCTAATTTACGGTAGTTTTTTTAATTCTCTTTTCTTCTCTATTGTACTTTATCTTTTTCTCTCATGGAAAGTAAATAACATGTGTGTAAGTTGTGTGCAGAACATTTACAATATCATGACTTGTTTCTTCCTTCTTTCATTACCAACCAACTACGCACTCTCGCACTCCCTCATTTCATTTTCTCAACTCGCCTCAGCCTCAACACAATTTAGTCCTTTTCATAGCTACGCTTTTAGCTTTCTTTTTCATTGCCATGAAACTTCGTCTCACGTTCTGTGATTTTGTGATTTTGTGTCTTCATCGTCCTCCGACACAAAATCCACCAACGAGAAAACTCCCGTCCCTTCCATCTCATTCTTCCTACTACACGTTTTTGGCATATTGTAATAACATTTTCTATTTCAGTAGCTACATTAATAATAATTCTAACATTTCCTCGCCTTAATTCCCAATCTGCCTACAATGTCGAGTGTTCTACTTGCAATGTATAACTTGCCAGTTGTAAAACTTGATGTAGAATTGTAGTAATTATAATCGAATTCATTTCCTAACGCTGTTCCTGATGTGCAGTCGTCGTAGTAGTAGAAGTAATACAGTAGTATGTAGTAGTAGTGCTTTCTGCGGTCATTAATTTCGTATGTAATTGCTCTCTTTCTCATTTCGACTCTATATTGCCATTTCACCCCATCATTAACCAACCAACCAACAAATTAACCAACCAGTGTAACAAATAATTCCACGAACTAGAGCATAATAGGTAAAAGGTAAGTCTAAACCTGTACTGATGAGATTGACTAGCAAAACTTTAGGCACACACAGAATAATCATAATACAATAATTATGTAATACAACGCGCAACAATAACTCTGGTACAATCAACTACTAGCTAGTTAATAATTAATATTACATAATATTATGATACGTGAATTGCGTGAGAGGTCACCTTAAAAATGGACACCCAGTCCTCCCGACAATTCTTTACTCACAACATTCCTCTCCCGTCCCACATTCCCCGACATTTACGCCATCCCCAACACCCAACCCACACTCTCTTTTCAATCTCCCCCTCCCCCCAACTCCTTCCCCCCTCGCACTTTACCTCCCTATCATGTCCCCACACTAATTTCTCACTTAAACTTGCGAAAATAAAATGTGACTCCATGATAGAGCTGTATGTGGCAGCAAACAACGTTTTTTTCAAAAAGATTTCTCTACTTTTGTTAGATTTACTGTGCATTTTGAATATTTATTCTTCCACCTATTACTCCTTCCCCTGGTCTTTCCTATTCCTTGCCTTCTAATAAAATTATTAATTCTTAATAATTAATCAATACTTTCATTTCTCATAATATGTATAGATTTATCGAGGGCTGCTCTTTTTCTTTTACAGATTTTCTTGTCTCTTTTCCAGCCAATCAACTAACACAACAAACCCCTGTACTGACCAGTATAAATACATAATAATTGTAATAATTTTTCAGTAAATATATCTCACATCAGATCTTGGAACTTGCATACATTACACATATTCCTCATGTTTGTTAGTTGCAGCAGGCAATTCTCAATTCTCCTTCATAAGAATTTCCACAAACCATGAGACATTTGAAAATCAAAGAAATAGTATTTTTTAAGGATGTCTCTACTGTTCTGTGAGCCAAGAAGCAACTCTGTCTTAGTATTTGCTCAATTATTGCTTTCCGGTAGAAAATAATACTAGTACAAGACTATATTTTCAGATATTCCTACAAACAACCGTATAATATATATAGGCTGCTCATATAATGTATATATAGTTTAGTAGCCTTCACTTGCGTAGTATTATCATAGGTATATATGTAGTAGTACTTTATATAGTATGCATTATTGCAGCAGAACTGTGTGACAGTCAGACAGCATCACAATTAGTTGACCATCAGCTTTTCGGTTCTACTCTGCCTTGGTATTGTCCAGAGAGATCCTTCCCCACTCAAACACACCCTGAATCCACGACACTAACAACAACACTAACCAACTCACATCACATCCACCCACACACAGCCAAAACACAAAAGCATCAATCTAAACATTCCTCCTGGATGCTTCTTATTTCCGTTCATACTTCTACTACTAAATGCGTAACTCTATACGTCCCTTGTCTCCTTTTGCTACTACCTTCTTCTTTTCAGAAGTCCTTTTATCCACACCCACTTGTATTGTACACAACACAGAGAAATTGCAATACTTAAAAAAGAGAGCCATTATTAATCAACAAGTTTCTACTACGACTAAAAAAATCTTACTCTACAATAATAGTAAATAACGCAAGAACAACTCGCACTCTTTTCCACCCCAGCCGTCTACTTACATTAAATTACAAAATACGAATTACTAAATTTATTATCAACTTACTAAATATTATAAACGAAAAAAACGAACGAACGAAAGACGAGATGGACGTTTTGTTGATTCCAAGTTCAACGTAATACTTGTGACCTATACTCATTTTCATTCAAATAGGTTTTAGATAGACTTTGCCAGTGTATACTACTAGCAGCAGTAGCGATAAAAGCGACCCAGTAAAAATTACCAAGTAAAGTACCGACCTATATAACCAACATCTGCCAGAGATTTCAAACTGAACATTAACATACATTTAGGACCATAGCATAAGTGTATGGCTAGGTTTTGTAGTCTTTTTCCCGTTCTTTATTAAGGTAGGTCGTGAGAGTCCTGTCCTACGCAGTAGATCTCTATTTTAAAGACTTATACTCTCTGTAGGTAAGGTACCTGTAGCGTTTGTTAAAGTTTTATACTTTCAGCTAGTACACACACAGGCAAAGTTTAAGTATTAGTCCTAATCAACAAACCACCACCTTTTAATAAGTACTAAAAATGAAAATAATAATACTTAGATTTAATAATAATATTAATAATAAGTAATAATAATAATAATCGAAATAATAATAATAATAATAAAAATAATAAAAATAATAATGATAATAATAATGGTAGGTACTTAAAAAGAAAATAACCATCTATCAATATCATCGTGCCCCCTTATTATAAGTAGCATTGTAGTAATAATAATAATAATAACCAGAGATTCTCACATTTGCACAGAAAGTGAACGCTACCTTTCATCAATCCATAATATTATTATTATTATCATATAGAAGAAGATGGTGGGGACAGATTGGAGGAATTAATTTTCATTGTGCACATTAGGCACTTTCACAAGAAGGTGTGGTGTGACAGAATATTGAGACATAATGCTGCCCATCTTTTTAATTAATTAATGACGAGTGTAATAATAGTAGTATTATAGTGACGAATTTTGCAACAAATGTGAGAACCTATTTTAATAGAAAAAACTAACTGATAATAACGTATGTACACGCTGTTGTTACTCTTCATGCGCCGTGTAATAAAAAATCTTTAAGTGAAAAGTTGCTCATTAATTACAATCTGGTACGATCACAAAAATATAGAAATAAATACACATCTTTCTAACGACAATCATAAGTACAGCTAGCAGTAAAACACAAAGTGTATTGTAAAATAAAAACACGTAATAATAAGAGTTATATCATTCATTGGTAATAAGTAGCACTATAAAAAAACTTATAAAAATATATAGAGCCTTACTGTTTAACAGTGATTTGATTTGAACAGCGCCCATACATTTACGCAAACAAACTTATTTTCAGTCTAGCTGATTGGAATTAACAGCAGATCTGATTTGCTGAGAAGAAGACAAGATGGCTAAGTGACTTGCTCTGCTGTCGACCTTTACAAGCATCAACTCAATTAACCCATTTACAACGCTTCATTAATCTACAAATTATATTATACCAACTGTCAAGAAAAAATAAGATGATTAGATAATCTGTGCTGACAGCGTAAAACACACAGAATTGCTTCCTTCACTTTCTACTGTTCAATACAATTGTTTCCGTTGGACTATTTTCTGGAAGACGTAATTTTATACTTCTATATCAATCAATCATTGGACTCGTAAGCTTTAAGCATTAACATAGTAATATATCGAGACAAAAGGTCTTTCCGTGCGATTACTCTGAGATTCACAACCCAATCGGGGGTACTTGAATGTAGCGGTAGATGTACAGACGGTAGTCTTTCGAAGCCAACACAACAGAACCGTCATCCATAAGAGCAACATCAAAACACTGAGCATGTTTCACCTTAGATTCCAACGCTGACACGAGCTGCCCATCCTGCACAAACAATCCAAAACACATTTTACACTGCAAATACTCACTTTCATGCAAAAACATAATCTCTGTCCCCACAATGTACTAAAGCAATAGAAAGCAATGCACACCTGAGTAAATATAGTCAAGTTGAAATTGTTGTGGTTGTCGGCCACCAAAATCTCGCCGTTGCTGTTAATCCCAACACCGATGGGATAGTTGGTAAGTCCTTCTCCTCCGATTTGACGAAGAAAGATACCCTCGTAACTGAAAACTTTGACACAGTGAGCTCGGTTATCCGATATGAATATTTCTTGTCTGTCGTTCACCACAACGCCATTAGGAAACTCCAAGTGCTTCGAACATCCGAATTTATGAAGTACGGTGCCCATTTGATCGAAAATGATCACACGCATAACCTATTTATCGAAAGTGTTCAAATTATTCAAAATGTCACAAAACGCGGTTCGATACATTATAAGGATAACTTAAAAGATTTTATTTTAATACCTTGCATTCGACAACAATCACTCGTCCCTTATTATCCACTGTGACGCCTCTCGGATGCTGCAAAATGTTTGCTCCAAATTTACGGACAAATTGTCCATATTGGTTGTAAATCTGAATCTGGTGCGTTGGAGACCTTTCAGTAACAACAATGTCTCCGCTCGGCTTCACCACAGCAACTCGATTCGGATACAAAAGTTGACCATCTCGCTTGCCACATTCTCCGAACTGGAATTTAAACCTTCCTTCTCTATCGAAAATCTGAATTCGGTGATTATTAGTGTCCGCCACGATAATTTCATTGTTAGCATTTACAGCTACTCCAGATGGCTCGGTGAATTGAGCCTCAGCTGTACCGAACTCTCCGAATTTGCAGTGGTAAATCATCTTCTGCCTCTTGATTGCCGGAGTTTTGGGAAAGACGAGTGGAGCCATCAACTTCGACGTGAGATCCAACAAAGGATCGTTGTTGTGAAGGGAAGTTGGTGATGACAAGAAATCATTCATGTTATTGGTCGAAAAGTCTTTTTGGTCTGAGAAAATATTTGAAAATATAGTCGTTTAGTTTGAATCTTATAATTAGTTAAAATAAAAAATTATCTTGAACATGAAAAATGGATTTCGAAAAGGGTGAAAAAACTTACCATTCTGGTAACAAGCTTCAGAAGCATTGGACCATTTCTCATAAGCACTGAGACCCCCCAAATCCAATTGATTGTAAGGAGTCGGAGTTCCATTGTGCGCCATCCGCTTTGAAAGCAAGGAAGATTCCAGAGCCGGGTGTCCATTTGTAGCAGCATGACCATTGGTCAATCCTCCCGAGAGGGAACTGATTCCATTGTGACTATGAAAACTATTGACTTGAGTCGGTGCTGGGCGAGCGATGGGAGCCGGTGGTTGTTTCCCACATCCTGCAGTTGTAGTGTCTGGCTCAACTCCTGCACGCATATACCCCAATGTGTTGCGAACAGCGGCCTAAAGGATAAAATAATTTCTGTACACAACCACGGCACACGAACTACAAACTTCCTAGTGCTTCGCTCTTGTATTAAAATCCAAGCCAAAGCAATAAAAGTACAATTGTGGTGCACTTCACGTTTGCAACTATCTCTTTGTCCAGTGGAGCCAAGAAAAAATAAGTGATGGAAACATCTGAAAGAGAATTAAGTGGAGCTTACCTGCATTGCAGAGTAATTCGCAACAAATTCGAGATCACCTGCTGCGGCTGCAGCCATCGCAATAGTCGGCTCTGGCACTGCCGACAATAAAGCCTGCAATCGTGTTTCTAACAGCTTTTTGAAGACTAATATTTGTGGTGGAGACGCATGTCGAATAAGACGATCTCCAAACTCCACCGTTTGGTACATCCGATCTAAAGTTTCCTGGACTCGCTGTGTCACAACCGACAAAGTCACCTGTGTCCATAATCAATATCCCCCACTTAGAACACGTACATCTTATCTTAGAACACTACGTACAACGATATTTTAAGAGCCCAAGACCAACACAACTCTATTCGCCACACTCAATTTGCCAATAATGACATTTGGGCGAGAACCCACATGAGCTGACAAAAATAAACCGAAATACTTTTTACCTGGCGTGTGCTGTACAAGTTCTCCAACTCTTTCATCAATTCGTTCTTCCGCTCGTCCAATAACGTTCTGTAAAATGCAAAGGCTTCTGTCACCTCACTCTGAGCTTTCATGTACTGCGTTTGAAGACGAGAAGAAGCCGTCTCGAAGGATTTAAGAACATCGTGCAGATCCAAAGACTTCATGCGAAACTGAAACAAAAAACCCACCATTTTCTTTAATAAGACAGATCTGGCAAATACGAAGACATACACCGTGAACCTTAGCAGAGCAAAACCACTCACATCGTTGATGTACTGAGAAAGATGTTTTACGTATTTAGATTCGCACTCCGATAACACTTCGCAATCATGCAGATTTTTTGGATGATCATTTGCAATACATTCTGGGCAAGCAGGAACTGCACAAGTACGACAGTAGTACTGTAGCATTTCTCCCTTGTGCTGTGTGCACGAAACTTGTTTTTCGGGACTGATGCTTTCCACGCACTCCTTTCCGTCCTACAAACAAAATCAGTTGTCATTATTCAAGAAATACTTAAGACTGCTGCATATTATGTCAATGTACAGCTTTTTACAATTTTCAACCAAAGCCACGTGTTTTACACATATTATTATATTTAATTGCTAACTTAGCCTCAGTTTATATACTTACAAAACAATAAAGCATAATGTCGGCCTACAATAAAACACCAAAAGAGTTTTACTCAATATGAATTACTCATTACTTTTTCTACACGCAATCTATGCACTTTTATTCATCTGATCTATAACTATTTCCAATATGACGATATAATGCATAAAAATTATTCAAAACCTAGCAACAAATCATGTTCTTATAATTCAATCTCCAAATAGGACTACCATAAGAACATCCACAGATATATCTCAATTGCTTTCATTGTCAAATCAGAAACATTCCAAAATCATATGGCAACTAAAATGTAACAGGCTCCATTCAGTATCAACAGTGCAATCAGAATATAAATGCAATATTAAAGTTCTAAAGTGCTTAATTCTATTCAAAGATGTCTTGACAGCGTAAATTCGTTTCAGTACAAAATGTGTTCTATAAAATGGAATGTCTGTTAATAGAGCTGGCATATAACGATTTAATTGACTCATACAACCCCACAATAATAATTATTAAGACCACAAATAACTATTGATTGACAAACCCGATGTTGGTTAAATAACTGCCTGACAATATAAGTCGAGAACGTTATAGCCATTGATTTCATTGCATTATTAATTTAATCGAGCCCAGCATATAAATATGAAATGAGCCAAGGCTTACACTTTGCTGATATTCTAAACTGTGTCTTATTTAATGCCGACGCGTTTTACATTGATACACTTTATAATGTTTGTTTAATGATTATATACCTACTCATTTCCTTATCTAAATTTGCTTCTATTTTAGAGCAAGATATTGTCATCCAAGTTTTACGGCTGTAATTAATAAGACAGTCATTACCCAAATCGTATTTTCACGAAGAAACTACACCTTAGTATTTTTTAAAAGTTCCATCAACATTATTTCAACGTTAACATTATAAAATAGGATTTCCTATCCAATTCTACAATGAGTGATTTTCTTCTTAATGTCCACAATGAGTTTGTAATTAGTGTTAAAAATCCAATCTGTTGTTATTATAAGTACAATATCAGATATTCGAAAGTAAAAGCATTCACATAATAACAAACTAGCATGTTAAGTACAATATCTCGCACGGAAATTGCTGGACTAGATTTTATAATGGAAACATGAGTGTGTACAATGTTTGGTACACAATGGAGAAGGATGAGCAAGCGTAGTGTGTGCCCTGTGATGTATAAAAAGCATTCATTTTATTATAGTGGAATTACTTTTAGATCGTGTCGGTAGAAACTACTAATTACTGTTCCGTCATTTTCACTAACGACAATGGGTTACGCTTTAATTTACACAGCTAACTGCTCATACACGACTTTATGTTTATAATAAGAGCATCAAGTAACGTTATAATATTGTTATTGCTACATGGTGTTATACATATAATTATTATACACACATATATATTGTATACCTATAGGTGTACACATATATATTATAAAAAGTGAATATTAGGCGTCGGAGGACTGTGGATGAGATCAGAGATTTAGGTTTATGCGAATATAAAAGGAGAGAGAGAGACGTGGGCAGAGATTGTGAATGTGGCATGAAGAGATTCTACGGCAAAAGAGTAATTGAATAGAGCGTATACACAGAGAAGAAGAAAAGAAGGCGAAGAAGTCGCAGAAGAAGAAGAAGAGGAAAAAGAAGAGTCAGAAAGAGAGAGAGAGTTGTAGATGGAAAGGGATGATAACGATGGTAACGATGAGTACCTCGGAGATGATGTGAACTAGCCGGTGACCCTCAAAGCAGTGCATAAACTGATGAGCCATGACACAATTGGAACATAAGTGATTGGAGCAATCGTAACATCGGGCAACTGCTGATGACTCTTTTGACTTGCATCCAGTGCAACTATTGTTGCTAAAACTACTGTCTCCGATCCTATTAGTGCTCTCTGTCACTTTGATGAAGTTCGTCACGGCGAAATCCGCCAACAAACCAGCAACTCCCTAGCACAATAATAAATGGTCAGCTCAATTCAGACAAATTCTACTCACAGTACTCCATCAATGTCTTTTCCCATCATCAACGCATCTCCAATTATTTATCTTTACGTGTCTCTATGTACTTTCATATATACAGCAAATTTAAATGCAACGTGATGTACTAAAATATATTATGCTGTGTAGTAGCTATAGATCTTTGAACATACTACGAAGTATATTATAATATCTTATACTGTACTGTCCAATGCTACACCTACATTCATTTTCAATATTACAAACAAGAATGTATTACAATTGAAAGGCACAGACTCGCCATTAATTCCCATGCAAAATAATATGCTAGAAAACTTTGAAATGAAGCTACCAAGTTACACATTAAATCATTTTCTATACGAAGCCATAATAAATGGACAGAGATCTGATTTTGTAAATTAGCTACAAAAATGTGACTATACTTTGTGATTCTTTCTTAAGCGTAGAGCTAGCACATTATGAACTTGAATGTAAATTGTATCCTCGAGCTTTGAATTGTGTATTCAGTAATTCATCCTTAATCGATAGTGTTTATTCCTAGTGAGTCCAATGACGTCAATGTCATATTATTTTGGTGTAGGTATGTATGTGGTGTAAGTAAACACGATTAAAAGATTGCGTAATGTCAACCAGGAGCAGGAGTCAGAGAACCCAATCAGGGATTTCTAAGTCAATACTGAATTTGTCAACATTCTATGCCAAATTTGCTAATATATATTAATTAATGCTGACCCATAAAAACAACCGAAGGTACAAACAAAAGGCACTTGAGGCGTCATCGTCATCGTCGTCATCATCATTACCATCATCATCAAATCCATTATTACCACAAAATCCCATTCACCCGAACCCTAATTGTAAGAAATAACCTCACTGTATTATTATACAATAGCTCTAAACTATCCAAACGCAGATGTCAAAGCTAATTGAAACCAAAGAAGACAAGATGAGAAAAAAGTAAGCGCTTTACATAGAAAATGTCTTGCAAAAGAATTACTACATGTGTATGGTGTATGTATATGTTATTAGTTTGTTCAAATTATATTATATTGCTTGTTTGTAGCCAATTAATGGCAATTCCAATCCCATACTAAAGGCCCACAGCAAACTTATTGTATACACATAAAAGCGAGTTTGCAAACACAATGAGAGAGCAAGCGACCAAGCGAATGTCTCGAGGCGGATAGAGTTACACAAACTAAGCAAAGCAAGGTTATTTTATTATGAGTCTATTTCTACCATAGTACATAGTATACAGTTCGAGGTGAACTCTCTGAAAATCAATCAATCTATATACTAAGTGCGACCACACAAGTGAAAGCCGATGATTTTCCCAAATGTCCTTGATTTTCATTTCAATATGTACATTTCAACTCACAGGGCAACTTATAGCAGTATTTCTTGTAGTAATGATGCCAAGTCCAGTATAAAAGTGAAACATCGAACTTGAAACGTAAACACGAAAGTGTAAGTAAAACTGTTGTTCTTCTAAGGCTGGAATGAAGTGGTTGATCCAAGGCTAAGGAAATCCTTAGAAATGCAGAAGAAGAAGACGAAGAAGATTTGAAGAAACAGGAGGAGGAGGAGGAAAAGAAGAAGAAGAAGAAAAAGAAGACGAAAGGGTTGTGTGATATAAATAGCCAAGTTTAGAAACTGAGAAACTCTAATAAGGTCATTTGGTAGAAGGATAAGTCTGACGGATGTGCCATGTCATGTCCTCTCTTCATCGGTGAGCTTACTCTCTGTCGACGAAACAAAGTCAATTCATTTGCTTCACATGAGCCACCATTGAAGTGCTAGCTAAAGTTAGGTAGATATAATATACTGTGGCAATACTAGAAACTACTTGCTAATGGAGAAATAGAATAAGTGTTCCTCTGTCAGTTCAATACACACGCAGAGTGCGCTAAATCTACAACTTATCACTCTGTCTATTTCCAGCCTATCCGTCAGTCTCTTTTTATGCCACTCCGTTTCCACAAAACTAAAGTAACGAGTGCGGCATTTAATGTAAAAGTCTCATCACATCCAACATGTCAGTCTCACTCACACTAACTACTTCTAGAAGAATGTGTCATAATAAAAGTAATGCACCAAACCAAGGATTTATATTTCATATTATGCACTTGCTTTATGTGTACGTATATTTTATGCAATACTATGGATGGAAATCGACAACGGCGTATGTATAGCTACCTATTTAACTTATCCAGACGGCTAGACAACTAAAAGAGACCGTAATAATGTGCTCAGTCTAATATTCAGGGAATTACCTAGGTATTCATCAACTCTTTCTCATCCGAAATTACGTGTGCAAAATGACAGTAAAGTGCTTCGCTATTTCAGTTTCTGTTTTCATGTAAATGTCTTCCCACTTTATATATTTCGATGAAACAAGTCTGTAGGTGTTTCATTACATTGATTAATTATGTTCGTTTGAGGTTTTGCACGTTGTGCATCATTACTATTGATCCCATGTATATGAACCTTGCAAAAGTGAGTTGTTGAATAAAATTTCCTTCCAGATTTTATTTTAATACTCACTACATATATGTACTGGAATACCTAGAAAGTAAAACTGATAGATATAGCAGTCAGGAATACTTTTACTTTTTACTTTTGAATAGTATAAGTAATGTCATTACATGTGGTGTGTTTTTGTGATGTACATATTCCTGTGAAATGAATCCATTTTGATTTCTAGACTATAATTAATAATAACAACAGAGATTCTCTGAAAGCACTCTGAAAATTAGACATAGATTGCAGTAGTTTATGTTGCATAGAAAAGTTTATTATGGCTAAATGCAACAATTATATCCAAGTTGAGCAGTTGTATATAAATATATACATATATGTACATATGTGTGTGTGTGCATTTACACGACATGGAAAACTAATTAGACAAAAACTAATTGCCCATAATACTCGCTCGTGCACTCAGCTAGATCCATGACAAATGGAATGAAGTTTTAGTGTCCCACGCGTGTGTACATTAGAATTTCCCCAATAACAACGTGCTTTAATTAGTGTAAGATTTTTGTTTAGGACTCATGTTAGTCAAGTTAATAAAGTTAGTTCGTCTAAATACTTATATATACAGACCATTACAAACAGTCCAAATGCTTCGAGTCAACTTTAACAATAAGTAGAGGTGTGTCTCTGATGTTAACACTCTTTAGCAAAGTACAGTACCTACATCCATAGTGCAGTCGAGTAGTATGATGCATTAAATTGCTAACTAGAAAGTTTCTTGCACACACTAACAACAAGCACAGTGCATAATATGCGAAAAACAAATCAGTTGAGTAGTTCAGCCGTTATGTTATTTTATTATCCTTAAGTACTAATGCACTAACGACCAACAAACTATACTTGCCATTAACTGCCAACAATATTACTTTCGTCTTAACCCAAAGAAATGATTTTTGAAGACTCATTCCCCAAAACGAAAACTGCGCTGCTTCTAGTTTTATGAAAATGTGACGACTAAAACGACTTACAATTGTTAAAATGGCGAAAATAAATCTAAATTTTCATGTTTCACAATGGAAAATGTATCTAAGAAGCATTGATTAAACTTCTGTTACATACGTTACATATTAAAATTTATGCAAGAGTTAAAATACAGCATGAGTTTCTTTCAATTGATTAAAAAACAAGTATGAGACTACAATATTTATCTTGTTACTTACTGCTGCTACTACACGGGCATTTATATTATAGAATTCGTAGCATCCCTACCTTCAAGTCTCTGAACATTGATTTCGAAATTTGCTAGCCTTGGAATTTTCAGTTTTTGGTGATTTTGGTTTCGGAGTTGTCATATGCAAGGGTTAAACAAAGCATGAGAAATTTCTTGAAAGGTTGGACGAAACCAAGCTGAGAGATGATGATTTGTTTAAGTTTGTGCGTTCGTAAAATGAAACTGAAAGCTGGCATGAAGTTGGTTGGTTTTATTCTCTGTAGGTTTGTCTTTGTTCCTGCTGCGCTGGGCTGTGCACTTTTGCTGTTACTTACTATTACTATTACCACAGCAGCCCAGCTACACACAACAATATAATATGCATGTGCCAGTTTCTCACTCGAACTGTAACATCTGTTTTGTAATACTCAATTATTATTTATATGCCATTTTATTTGCAACAAATGGAAAAGCGAGTAAAATGCATAGCTACCTACATAGCTACGGATATAAAAACAGTTTCAAGCAAAACAAACTAAGTGAGCAGAAGAAGCATTAAATTGCAAGCTTTGAGATATGTTCAGAAGATTCCAGACTTGCATACACAGCGAGTAATAATAATAATATTATTATTATCATAGAAAAGGCACTTTGCGCATTGTCGCACAACTCTGACTCTGAGGGAAGGGAAGAATAAGACGCAAGTAGTGTATAGAAGTAATAGGGTAGGTGTAAACTCGTGTAAACTGCTTGATATTATATTGTAATAATGAACATAGCTACACAGATATATAACTACAGCGTACAATAAAGATAATGTAGAATTAGAGAGAGATAGCTACATCTTTGCAACACTCTGTTAGAGAAAGGGAGTCGATATAGAGAGACATCGTGGTTCTTACACACAAGACACACCAAACTTACATAGTGAACCTGAACTGGTGGAACTGGCGAGTGAGTGAAGTTTGAATTGTTGGTGAGTCGCCTTGTGTGTTTGATATGCGTTAATACCTACTTTGTCTCATGCTCATCCTTCCTTTAACCTAAACCAGAAGTCATTCACAACAACAACGACAGCTCTAAAACCCACCCATATTATATTCCATCATTCGCATTCCCATTGCCCACGTACAAATATGTTCCACGACCACCACCACCGGGAAACATAGTTTCACTCTCTCTTTCTAGAAACTTTATTGCATTTACAATCTACATAGACGAAGATTATCGTTAGGAAGTAGACAGTGTCTGCTACAATAGTGCAGTAAGGGTGGTAGATAGGTAGAATGGTGGGCAATGTTAAATGATATAAAGTTTGCACTTTATGCACAATAATAGTAATGGCAGTACTAGTAGTAGGCTAATATACAATGCACAGACTAAAAAGCACTAATACTAAAATACTACATAATGTCACAACGAAAGCGAAACAACGTTCTGTGTGCGCTCTTTACTATTTACAATCCATGCTCGTCGTGAGTCTAGTTTGATTGTAAATGATGTTGAATGTCGTGCATTATTGCTTTGTTGCATTAAGTTTCATTACGGTATATCCTTAACCAATAAAAACTAAGTAGCAGTTTGAATACTGCCAAATGTATTAAGTAGCTGAAGAAAAAACTTCTACTTAAGTAGAAAGGAAAAGAAATACAATAAGGATATACTTTTGCAGTAATAGATGTCAAAAAGGTGTCTTAGTAAAACAAATAAATGTTGCGTCATATTATTACTGTTTTTATCTGTGTTATGGTAGTCGTGCAATAAACTTTGTTTCTACAAACTACCAAAGGTTTCTACGAAAAAGTAGAACTTCCTTTTATGGGTGCCTCCATTTTTAATCTGCTTTAAAATTAAACAAGAGACGAACTCGACCGTTGAATTATTTAAAATCAGTCTATATTGTTGTAATTTTTTTTATATGAATTGATTCCCTTTCCAAGTTAGTGTTTTTAATATTGACGCAAATAAAGACATTTTTTGAGAATTGTGTGATTTTTTTACCTGAGAGCCAAGAGGGCATTCCTGGCGACAAGAAGGGCAGACAAGGCGATCTCCAAACTCTTGTGCTTTCTCCAGGCAATCTTGACAGAAAGTGTGAAGACACGGAAGCACTTTGGGTCTTGTAAAGATTTCATGGCAAAGTCCACATTTGATGTTATTGTGGTTGTATCCATTAGGTGAAGAGATTCTGTTGAAATCTCCGTTGATGTGTTTTGAGCCTCCGTTGCAGAACCCATTGCTCAAAAGTCCGTTAGTTATGTTCAAATGTGGAAATATGATGGAGCTGCTTGTGCTGGAACTGGAACTAGAACCATGACTTCCATTTCCCAGCTCCAAACCAAGTCCTAAATCATTTGGATCAACGAAAGAGCCCAAGGTGGGTGCCCCCGACAATGAATCTACTGAGGGCGTCGGAGAACTCATAGTTTTCCACTTCATATAAAGATTCAAAGGCTTTCACTATCACAATCCTGGGGTTTCTGAAATCAAAAACACAACCATTGTACAAACTTTCATCATCATTCTTCTCAAATACAACAATATTTCATTTTCAAAATTTTATACAAAATTGTAATCCCAATTTATTGTTTTGTTTATTTATTGCTAGTAATAATACAGGAATAAAAACAAAACTCTCTATTATATTATTGGAGTATTTTTATAAACTGCTTGTAAATTCTGTCTGATGCACCACATGTATTTGTTTGAGTTTTTGTCTTAGAAATCATAAGACAGAAACTGAGTCTTTTCAAAATATTATTGCGATGATGCAATACTGATATTTTGTTACCACTTACGCTCTACGATACATGCATGCAGTAAAATCAATAAAGTAGTAACAAGATCCTTTTCTGTTTTGTTTGCATTGATTTCCTTTCCTAGTTTCCTTACGACACAATAGACTTTCCAACATTCAGTATGCGGATCTTTGCTAATTAACATGCGAATAACAATGTAAATTAGCATACAGGAAGTAGACATAATAAACAAATTATCGCAAATTGTATTTGTAGCGTTATTGACGCCAATGCTGTATGTAATTGCTTTCTATAAATTAAGTTATGGATATAACCAAAACATGTCTCTGTCTCATATGAAATCCTCCAAAGAATGAAAAACTACAAGCATTGGAGAATGTTGAAAGCTGACAAGTCAAAGAGCATCAACTGACAAAGTAAATCATCGTATTCAGCGTAGGAACGCACACAAGTGAATGCCGCTCTTTGGCAGACTATACTCTAGACTGGTTGAATAAGCATTCTTGCTTAATACCAAGCAACTGATAGACCCCCACAGACATAACATCATTGAAAATAACAAAAGCCATACCTAACATTAATACTCCTAATATATCTACTAGCAATTCTTTTACAAGAATTTATTATTTATTATGCACCACATTTAGCAGACAGAACATTGGCCATCGCTGGGAACTTTATTTCTGTCAAAGTAGTACTACATAATACACTAGGTACAATGACACTTATACATACTACCAACTTTATTACGCATTCTATTATATAAGATAATATTCTGAAAGTTTTTTCAACTTGCATAAACCTATGTAGTAGCTACCAGGTCTCAGAATAAAACTGTTGAGACAGACAATCTGGTGGAATAAATACGCGTTATTGCCATCTGACTGGCAAGTTATTAATGTAAATGATTGTTTAAATGTCATCTTCATTACATGAGAACAGTTATTCGCAACAACTGGGAAAGATAGAGAGGATAATGCAATAAAATATTCACCAGAATAAAAAAAAAAAAAGTAAGAGTGAGTCAAGAAAACGAGTCTTTTATAATAAGCTACTCTTTATACTGGCAAAAGTTGTTTAGGTTAGGTAGTGGAATTTATTGCTATGTGTATGGAGCGGAGCAGAATATATTTGCCTGTATAGCATAACAGATGAGTGGATTGCATGGCATGGGAAGCTGTAACGCTCCAAAAGGTAAGCTGATTCATGATTTGCAATTAGGGTATGCAATACCGGAGCTATTTCGTAATACCGGTATTCGGTATTTTCGGTATTCAAGCCTCCGGTATATACCG
>JAQFYB010002984.1:0-21475 GCA_034694085.1 Pogonognathellus longicornis | reverse complement strand
AGATATTGGATTAATTGGATTTGTTAATTGCTTTTCTGGTAAAATTAACGGTCATCATCCACATCAGCCTTAATGTAATTTCAGATTTCGTTGTACTCTGTACTTCATATGAAACTGACATTTCCAGGATAGCAGCTATGTACAATACAAGCATAATACAATTAAAACGAAGAACAGTTCCACTTTCTATTACATTATTATACACATAGTTATATACTCGTAGATACGTCGCGTACGGCGTACATGCACTTACCTTCATAATTTTCGATAGCAGATCGAGCAGTACAAGTTCACACACATTGTCACATTACAGGAAAGTGTTTAAAACCAAACTCCCAGTTAGTAACCTGATTCAAGAAGTGATAACTTTTAAATAAAAAATTATAATGACTTTGTTTACAAATGAATAGTTAATGTCCAAAAAACGGAAGGGAAAACGAAAAAATGTGTAAAATGATGTGCAATCCATTTTGTTTACTGTGTGAAATGTTGACTCATGAATGGGACACACGACGCAGCACTGCAAAAAGAACTATCTGTACTGTAAACTATTTACAAGATAAAATACTGATGTAGTTCGTGCTGCATGGGACTATAGCATTATATCTGTATACCTACATATACATTAATTGTAACAGTATATGAACATCACGCTGAGACTCTATTATTCATCAATTAATGTGGTTTTATTTGGTTGGTTGTATAAAAGGAAAGTCAATGAGGCATGTGGTAGCTCCACTGGCTCTCGTGTCCAAAGAACATACCACCCCAATAGAAAAGAGTAACTGAAGATGCGTGAGTACATTTAGTTCACAAGGCACAAGGTTCATAATCTGCATGTAGAATTCATTTGTTAAAGTCGCTTCTGTATATACACATATAACTTTTTGTAGAAACTGTTGTTTAAGAATACATTTAGAAACACAAGTATTCTAATATAACCTTTAGATGACTAAGTCCATAAAGTTTTAGTCTAATGGACACTGTTCATCAATTATTACATGGGAGTCATGCATTCAGAGTGAAAGTATCAAATTACGGAAGGATAAGTTGAAGGATCATTAAATACCGAGTCACTTTCCTATTGTTTTACAATACCTGGCACTGAAAAAATGTCGGGAGTTCACCCTATAATTGACTCGGGTATTTATCTCCTTCCATACTACACTATATGCATTGTATTCAATGGAATCAAGTGAGCAATCATTACAAATATAATATTTCATACCTACTACAGAATTTTATATACTAAATGCACATGCATATAGGTTGCTTGCAGAGGATGAGACTACATAGGAGGAACGTATGCCATGATGTCAACTGTGAAATAAAAATGAATTCTTTGTCCCGTTTAGAATGGTGTAGTCTTTAGCTTTAGGCGAGTTAATAATGGTACGTGTGCAATGTAATTATATAATGAACTGTTCAACTGTTAGGGTGTTCTTTATGCTCTCACCCCTTTGCTCGTCCTACACAGGTTGAGTGGAACAAGAGACATGTTGCATACTGCATTACTCATTTTGATGATCTGATCGGTTAGGTGGATTGGATAACCCTTATTTATAAATGATAACTGCTCAACTCGTGCTTGTGTACATTTATTGTTTCTTGCCAACTTTTCTTTCCAATGTTCAATCAACTACGCACTTATATGTGTCAAATGTATGTAACATTGAATGCTTTTCACCCTTTCTCGGGCTTGTTTCGGTTCGGTGTGATATGTGCTGCAACAATGGAGCTGGAGCATGTAATCCTATTAATGTTTGTGAATGAGATGAGATGACTTGAGTGATGTGATCTTTAGTGTCAAGCACCCATTGCCACCATACAGTGGCTGTCAACTAATAATCTCAAACCATATGTCAATTATTGACACGAAACAATCATTATCCTCATTAAAACCACATTATCCTTCATCGTTTGTCGGTCAGTATAACGTAATTTACACATAATATTATAGGTATTGTGTTAGTCCAATTTTTGTTTAGCCAATAAGACTCTGAAATCAGCCCTCAAGCTCGAATTATTGTCCTTTGTTTTATCCACAAAGCAGAAACAGTACTTTTTAACTCTCTCAACCTTTTAACAATATAATACTTTATTGTTTATTGGTATCAAATGAACGGTAACTGTAAACTATTATTGCTTTTAATGTACCTACTTACTTGCTAATAAAATGAATGAAATGGTTGTGGAAAGAATCCTGTCGCTGTCCCTTGTAAGTCTTGCTAATGCCTAATGTAAGTCCCAAATTAAAGATTCAGATCAGACTACCTAAACCTTTTGAGAAAAAACTGTGTAATTCATTTAAGATTTTTACTTGTATAAAGGTAAAAATAAATTCATAGTAAGAAAGTCTGTTTAGCATTTACATTACATGCAACATACCATTCACACTGACTCCACCGGCAAGCCGCAAACTTTACATCGTACCAATGCATGCAATGTCGATGTAATATTTACTATCACTATGTCACATAATAATGATAATAATAATGAAAGCTCCTTACTACAGATGCCTAGTCTATGTCACTATCAAGCATGGATACCTCGAAAGTTATTTAGTAGATTTCTCAGGAAAATGGGTGGAGCTCTGGAGCTTCACCCATTTTCCTGAGTAAATCTACTAAATAACTTTCGCGTTATAATTACAGCCTCTATTAGGGGGGTCTTCATTAGAAGTGGTGGCAAAGTATATAGATTCGCAGGAGAAAAGTGATTATTCATCTAATTAACTGATATTATTATTTTAGTGTATGTATGATATACACTAAAGGTGGTGTTTAGTATTTGCATAACACAAAAGTGGCCAACTCGTTTTTTTCGGCGCAGTTTTTTCAGTAATGAACTGCACATTACACTGATCGTGACATCGTGAGTACACAATGTAAAAAATGTGTTTGTCAAAAATGAATTAAGCGTTTACATGCCTTGCCTACCTAGTACAAATTACGATTCAGACTATGGCCGATACATAAGGAAAAGAAAAGTGATCTCATCGCTTAGTTCTAATATTCTATCTGTGCACAAGGGCCATTCTGTAACGTAGTGCATTTACTAAATGCAGAAATGACGAGACAAGAGGACAGAAGCAGAGCACATACAGGAAACGGTTGATTGAGTTTGATTATGTTGATCTTGAGAAGGATAAACTAAAAGTACATAACATAGCTGAGATAGTAGCACTAACGTATGTTTTCAGCTATCCACAATGTTTCATCTCTTTATGAAGCATGGACTACAAAAAGGATTTGAATAGGCAACCAACGTCACTACAAGCAAGTCTCATGGATACTGTTCGTCGTCTGGCTCTCCATGAGTCCATGTCTCATGTCATTCTATGAGAATTAGTTAATTGGCTCAATGAGTTCATGTTAAAGTTGAATTAAAGTGGTAGAGTGGTGTGAGGGTCTTTATTGCTCTTCCTCTTCTCTTCTTTATCTTACTCAATCTTCTCCAGCATCATTACAACACTATGCCGCTACACTCCAGACTCCAGACTCCACTACAATATACTTATGTGAACTGAACAAATCTAAACACTCCATCCTTTAGCCATTGTATGACAAACACTACATTACATAGTGAAAAATATTACATATATGTATAATATACCCTAAAGATACAAATCTGCAACCCTATTTTAGGTTTATACACAGTGTAAAAGTTTAAGTAGCCACCACCACCAATACCATACACTAAATACACCAGTAGCACCAGCACAATAGATCCTGTTGCTGCGTACATCGTTCATGGAAGGGATTCTGTGGTTAGATCTTTTAGTACATGAATACGTAAGGGTTAACCAATGAAGGACTGGTCCAGCCTCCAGGAGGAGGCTGTGCGGCTGGAGCATGAAATGAAGTGTAGAGTTGATCTGATGATTTTGGCGTAATATGGTGCACATAAGCGACAATACAATGATCTGTATGAAAAGGAAGATGAAAAGACACTGGGATGATTTTATGAGTTTAGAAGTTTGATATAGAATATTGGAGTAAGGTAATAAGTCGTGTAGTTAGTTGGTACATAGACGGAATTGTGTAGCAGTTGGATTTTATGAGTTATTTTGTATAGCATTGTGTGTTTGTTAGATTGTATAGAAAGTAGAGGTCGAGATGAGTAAGGGATGGATGATGGGCAGCATGAGCTTAAATTCGGCAATCAAAGTAAAAGTGGAGTTTAGTGTTGTTTGAGTTTGAGTTTGTTAGGTTCACACGGACTTGTTGAGTCTTAATGTAGGTAATCTGGAATATATTCTAAATAGTAGGAGTCTGTGTGTGTGAGTTGACGCGAGCTGAATTGAGATCAGTAGTTGAGTAGTTAAGTTAGTTTAGTTTAGATTGGTACGAGACACAGTACAGTGAAGAGAACAGTGGTGGTAAATAGTGATTGAATTCCGTCTGATTGGTGATAATTGATTTGATTGTAAGGCAAGAACGAAAGGCATCATCCCGAACATCCTCATCTACAGCGATTAGTCGTGAAACTCAACTGAGGAGTAATTAATTGGGCTTTAATCAGAATGGAAGGACATTCCTTGGACGACAATTTATTTCCAGAATTGGACCCAACTCATTGCTTTAATGGACACATGTCTCCACCTCATCCCATAATGCCCATTGACAATAATCATGAGCATTCATCACAACAACAAAATAATAAATCCTACACTAATACACACAACAGTCATGAGCACCTTGCCAAAAATAGTCCTAATGCTTCGGCACCACCTTGTCACTCCATACAGGTACAGTTCACATTCTTCACATTCCCTCATACACACATTCTGAACTCTGAACACTTTCATATTCATACGATACTATTCTGTATTCTGCCTCACTCAGTTATTATAGTTATTACTACGTACGATTAATTTAAGTTGTCAGTCTCACACTACACATTTCACATTAACACCAATAACACTGCTAATTGTCCAGAATGATATTGTATCGTGTTTATTCGCAATTAAACTAATTGTCGGAATTTACACAACATTATTGGATTGGATTCTTCAATTTAGTTTTACAATTTACTCAGTTTACTCACTTTCTCCTTTCTTTCTCTTTCTTTGCCTTTCTTTACTTTTCTTTGGCGTTTCTGACTCTTTCTTTAACGTTTACTTTGTATTATGTGATAATTGATCAATTCTTTTTGTAGGTTATGCTCGGATTGCATCATCAGTACCCGGATATTTCACAAATACCGATGTTACCAGGTTGTTCGACCCTGTCAAACAATCAAGTCTCATTATGCCCCAACAATGCATCTTCTAGTCCGATCAACTTAGCATCTTTTCCCTATAAATCAGAACAAATTCTGGATCCGGTTGGAAGTATTGGACCTGGCAATGGATATTCTACATTGCATATGGTTCCTGTAAATTCTGGATCCAATTTATCATCCCCACCAAAGAAGGAAAAATCTAAAAAGTCTGTGGACAATTCTACCAAGAAAAAGAAAACAAGGTTTGTAACTTTTCATGCATTCTACGTACAGATTTTGTGTATTAGATCATTAGGTGTACTGTGTAATATATAGAGGGTTTGAGGTAGAGATTTAAACATCTTCATCTTGATTTCGGAAACAGGACTACATTTACAGCATTTCAATTAGAAGAACTTGAACGAGCCTTCGAAAGAGCTCCTTATCCGGATGTATTTGCCAGAGAAGAATTAGCTCTTCGTCTGCGACTCAGTGAGTCTCGAGTACAAGTTTGGTTTCAGAATCGACGGGCTAAATGGAGGAAACGGGAACCTCCAAGAAAATCTCCCGGATACGTTGCAACCAATCCAGGTACATTATTATTTTTTCAAATTATTTCCAGGATAAAAGAATGTAATTCATTCATAATGAAAAATATATTTTGTATACTAATTATGTAATATCTGTAAATGAAGATTCATTGTTAACTTGGATTGGAATGGCAAATGTAAAACTTTTTCATTGGAAATAGGTGGATCTTCCATGAATTTTAGCAATTTCAACACTGTTCATGGATCTCTGATACCCACACAGACGGATTGGCCATACGGACCACCTACTTATGGAGGACAAGATCCTCAACAATTTGTAACAAGTTCCCCTCCAGGACCTTCTTATTCTACGGGGTTTCATAACCAAAATCCATATGCATACAATACGATGTTTAACCCAGGAGGCAATTCTGAGTCGGGATCTGCCGGTTCCACTGTTTTCTACACGACTTCAGCAGCTCCAAATAATCAGATGACACAACAGGACAACTCATCGTATAAACTGGACTTCAATACGATTGTTGATGAGAAAATCCTGAATGAAAACAATTCTGACAACTCAAGCCCGATTCCAGTGTCAAATAAAAGCAATTGAAATAGTGGCAAACCTTGAGAGAATGCTATCCAGAAACGAAACGAATGTTATACTGTGCAAAATGATCTTATTGTGTTGTAGGTACTCTTGTAGGAAACTGTTGTAATTTGTAATGCAGCAGGATTTTTATTTTTAACTATAGAAGAATAATGAAACGCAAATATCAGTGATGAGAATGACAAAGATGACGAATTATACTTTCCTTACGACAACCAACGTCCATTTGTGTCTATCATGAACTTTACATGGTATCTTAGAAAACATGTACTAAGAGTTTTTACAATGCGTATGTATAATATTGTTTTAATGAGTCCATATCTGTAATTATTGTTCATTACTGTAAAATATATACTTTCAAACCCAACCTTAAACACAAATATGTCAATGATGTAAAACAATGTACATGTTACGTTAAGGTTTAAACACGTAGTTTCATACAGAGATACATACATACTTGAATCAAACATGTTCTCATTTCATTTATGACAATGAATCATTACATGATTGTGATTTCAGCTTGCTAAATAAGCTTAAGATAAGCAGTCATTGAAATGTAATAAATGACAAATGATTGATGAACACGGTTAAGAACACGTAAAAATATGTTGGACTCTGTTGTGAATAAGGTTTTGATAGTGCATACTCGTAATTAAATGTAAATTAATTGTACTTCGACCAAATAATACTAAAAATAAGAATTTTGTCTGTATACCAAAATGACATTGCAATAAATCGCGATTGCATACTCAAACAATTTTAATACATGAAAATCAATATTATTTCAAATGAAGAAGAATCCAGTAAAAACAGTGTAAAATTAATTAGTAATATATTTATTTAGCCTTCAAAATACATACATAGATCTGGCTAACATATAAGTACGATGCAAGATGCTGAATTCATTTAGTATTAATATATTTTAGTTACTCGTAAATGCTGTATTAACTGCTATTACTTCATTACTTCTAGAGCAGAAGCTGGGGTAGGTAGTGGTACTCTACTTGGTATCATGCAACGTCTGTAATATTGGAAGATAAGAGTTCGGAGAACTAACAAATCATTTTTTAAAAAGGGTTACGTAAATTGTCTCTAAGATCGGTATTCAATTGGCTAATTTTGTAAGATAGGTATATTAACAATGATATTGGCATCAATCAATCCAAACACAGAAAATGAGAATTTGATGGAAAAGTATTTTTTTAGAAAGATTAGATTGCGAGTTAAGGTAAAGGTACAGTCTAATGCATTCGCATAACGTGTGTACAATTATAAATTTACCACATTGCACAACACTGCATACATTATAGGGAGTCCTAACGATTTTTATCCGGTATTTTGATGTGATAAGTAGTATATTATGTTTATATTTAGTCTCCTTTCTTGTCGCCAACAGCTGCAGTCTTTTGGAGTTTCTCATGCTCTTTTGAGAGACGATCGTATTCTTTACTGACACTCTCAGCTTGCGACTTGATAGCATCCCGGTCGCGCTTAACTGTTGCGATTTCTAAAAACAGATATATTAAAATCTCTAGTCTCTACAATTTACTTCACAATTACAATAAAAAAATTAACTCATATTGAATTATTAAAAATTAACCTTCTTTGAGAGTTTTTATTTCAGTCTCTAAACGTTTGTCATCCGCAGAGTCACCTTTTGCGCCAGAAGTCTTTCCACCCTTGTCCTTGTCATCTATTAATCTCTGAGCCGCATCCGAAGCAGATCTTGCTTGTTTCATGGCAGCTTCATTTTGGGCAAGAAGAGTCCCCTGAACGCACAATAAAGTTGCAATGCGGCGGATCAATCTGCAAGTACAACTGATTGTTAGTAATTGTGTATATAATATGTATAAGTCCGTTTAAATACCTTAATTGTAAAAAAACCACTCACAATGTCAATAGCAATGCGAAACCAGAAATGTAAAAATTTCTTTGCGCTCTGAACAACTTCATATGTGCCTGCATTTCCGCTTTTGGGTTGACATTTAAGTCGTAGTCCTCATTAGAGTATTTCCGCATTTCCCGAACAGCATCTAATACACAACAAAACCATATTATAATACTACGATTTAAACAGATCAATTCCACTTTGCATTACATAGAGCTAGCTAAATACGATTTACCAAAACACAGATAACTCACCCAAAAATAACAGGCACAATAATCCAATGAGTCCATAAAAATACAGTGCCGTTTGCGCTCCCAAGCTGTGTAATATCCTAGATCTGAATATCTTGAGCCATCTAAAAACAAAGCCAATTGATTACAATAATTACAATTGAATTGTTCTTTTCCTTACTGAACAAATAAAATAAAACTTATAACATATATTTAACATATTTGCAATATATTATGTCTAATGCACAGTAAATGTATTTAAAAGTTTACCTTTGTGGGGAAATATATGGTAGAAGCATAATCACTAAAACGACGATTTCCGTGTAAAGAAATCCCGCAACCAGCGACCACTGAAGACTCATTTTGAATTATTTAATATCCTTCTCTTGAAATACACGAAATAGCTGTCTTTTTCCACTAAAAATACAGAAAACAAAATCATAATCAATACAACTAATAAACAACTCGTGATGAGATAAAGAAATGAAACTAAGAAATGATGTCATTTACTAAATTAAACGTTTTACTGTCTTATATAAATGTATACGATCAAATAATTTACATTATCACCTAGTTATTAAAATAGGCATTTTTCAAAGTTAAAAATTACCCAAAAGTTAATGGATCAATAAATATTGAAATAAATCCGAATCTGTAATGTTTCTTACCTGATGACTACAATACAACTGAACCTAAAAGCAACGACAAAAGTTCCCTTCCCGATGCAAATGAACGAACACACGTCAGTTTAACCTTTGTGGAAACTGTTTTCCTCAACTATTCAAGATCAAAGATGTATTGACTGTAATGAACGTAATGATATTGCACATACACATACTGCACTTTACACTTTACATTACTAACATTACACACAGATTACGTAATCACAAACCTATTGGGAACTGGCGCTGTTTGTTGTAGTCGATTCTAGTTTCAGTCTTCAGTTCAGACTGTGTTTGTGACTTTGTGTTGCGCAAGAATTTTACAAGATGCAAATGAAATGAAAATGAAACAGCATGAATTGAACAAGAAATATTAGTTTAATGATTGCTAATTTTTATTTTAGCGATACTTAAGGTCAAATTTCATAAGATTTTACCTTGAGTATTATTAAAATAAAGATTCTTAAATCCTTAAATGTCATACTGAGGTATAAAGGCTATTTCCGTCAAAGATTAATTTTTGTGATTGTGGTCTTCGATGTGCCATGCAAATGAATTTTAATGAATTTATTGACAAATATATTTTAGCATTTCATTTTTAATTGGCTTAGCAAAAATCATAACATCTAAACTTGCTCAGTTCGAGTCTAATCTAATTAAAACAATCGTTTAATCGTTAAAAGCAATCGTTAAATTTGTCTTATTCTTTTTCTTGTCAATATGGTCTAATCAATGTAATCAACATATTGAATTCACTACTTACAATCTATTTAGGGTAAATCTAAATTACCTATGTCAATTTTTATAGCTCAGTATACAGATAACTATTATCACGGTCATCTCTATTATTAGAGCTACTATCGAAATACTATCGAAATACTATCGAAATGTTCTATACGTTAAGCGAGATTTTTTTACAGGTTTTTAGTGTGTTGTTGCTTGTAAAAACACTTTCACACATTTTAAAATGCTACACTGGTAATGTATTTAAACACGAAAGGTTAAAATAATCCTGATATTGATAATATTAATAATATTAGTTATCAATTATTATATATAGTTAAAGTAATGATAATTAGGTATGTAAACCCAATAGTGTTTTGTATTACATTTACATATTAAAAGTAAAATACAGTTTTAGAGTATTTGATTAAAACTGGTAACGAGTTACAGTAAAAGTATGTCCTATGTTTAAAATAACTATTAGACAGGTATAAAACCAAATTACGTGTAACAGATATATTTTTGTATGTCATCTAAGACATTTAATAGTTACAAGACCAGTGCAAATGGTATTACTACTTGGCCTAAAATGTTCTTTCTCATTCAACAACTAACTATCTGTACATCGAAGGCTTAACGTAACAAAAGTATACGTACTATAACCTTCATAGCCTTACAAAACTTACTAAAATCTGTATTTAAAAACTCCATAAATCATCCACTTCAGGTTTTTTGGGCTTTCGAGTAGGTACAGCAGCTGCAGGAGCCCGACTGCGAGTAACACGATTTGGCCCATCCACATGTTTTTCAAAATCTATCTCAGATTCGTTCATGTTGTTTTTAGCAGGCACAGGAACGTTTGCTTTTGCTGGGCGACTTGGTCCAGGTTTACTTGGACTGAAAGCAGATGCACGAGTGGTTCTACCTGAAATTATGTCAAGCAAACCATTCATTTAGATAAAAAGATAATTATTGATACAAATAAATATATTTTTTATTAATTTACGTGGGCGGGACTCCTCCACAGATGTAGAAGCTGTAGCTGTTGGGTTGTCAAATAATTCCTCCTGACTATTATTGCTCCCAATGGCAGAATCTACTTCCATTTGTGGATCTGGAATTGCAGAAAATGTGCGATTTTCTTCTCCTTGTATAACCAAACGAATAGGAGCCATACTGTCATCTTGTATGCTGTTAGCACCAAAGCTTATGTGTAATGGTGTAGCTTTTCTGAATCGCTTAAAGTTGACAACAGGTTTGCCGTCTTTTCCCTTCGGGGCAGGAGGGGGTCTTTTCTCAACGATTAATCCTTTCACAAATATTGTTGGACACGTTTCAACTTTATCCTCGGTGATTATTATTGTAGGTTCATCTTCTGTTTTCAGGACTAACTTTTAGTGAAAAAATAATATTTGTCATTTACGTTAGATGATTTAATATTAGTAAAGTAGTTTCATTCAGAGTTAAAGTAAGTAGTAGCTTAGGTAATGTCAAAAATGTAATGAGGCTAACCTTGTTAGAAATTCCTAAGTCAATATCTGCAACCTTTTGCGCTATCGAACTTGTTTCGAGTTCTGGTTCAATTTTCCTAGATTTGCCTTTAGGTGGCTGCACTATTTCTTCATACTCAATTTTTCTCTTTAATGACACACTACTAATAGAATTCTTTCCTGAACGTGAAGCATCAGTTGGAAACAAATCTTCTTGAGTATCACAATTATAGTTTATGGTTCCTGATGTAGTTGGCACTTGTGAATGTGAGCTATTCTTAGCTGATAAATTAAGTTGTTCTTGGTCATTTTTGCGTTTCTCATCCTTATCTAAACTTTCAGAGACTATAGATGAGGGTAACGATCCTAAATTAGAAATTCCTTGCATGTCTGTTTCATCTTCATCCTCGTCACTAGACGCAAACAGACTACTTAATGTTTTATTTTCAGTGATTGGTTTTGTACGAGGTCTCTTTATGATTGGTTCCACGAATGATTCTGATGGGGATGTCTGTGGCAATCTACATGGATAGAATAGATACAGAAAATATAAGATATAATGTAAAAAAATATTATGCTTAAGGTAAAATTACAAGTATTAGAGAACTGCAGATAAAATGATTGGCCACGATAACATTTTACTGCATAGGTTTTATTTCATGGATTTCACGATTTCCATCAAAAGAGTTTTCACATTTATAAAAAAAGTAAATCTACCTATACATTTATAATATATTTTTAAACTAATCAATGAAATTAATCGTAAGATGCACACCTCCGTTTGCTTATAGGAAGAATCTCTATGTCGTCATCCCGTTTTCCTTTTGAATTTGTAGACTTCTTACTCGGTCCTGGTCTTTCTGGTTCTTCCATGTCTTCGTTGGAAATGTCAAGTACTTCGATAGACGAAAGTTGAGTCTTGTTCGGTCTTCCGCTCGCAGTTATATTCAATGTTTCTTCAACTACATTAATAGATTCTGAGTGCGAGTTAGTTGACAGTTGTGTAGGAATATCTTGAGTTTCGGCAACTGGTTTGAAACTTCCACTGTTGGCAGAAGGCAACGATGAAGACGATGATTGAGTTTGGGTTGTCATCCGAGGGGGAAAAATTGCCTTTTTGAAGCTATAAAGAGGGTTGCAATGCTTATTTGCACTGCAATGCAATGCAGCCAAACCTATTTCAGACTCCGGAACAACGCGCTTGCCAGACTTTTTATATTTTTCTGTAATCAATTTAAAACATCGAACAATTCACAATAGGATGCTATACTGCTATCCGGCTTCAGAGGGTTATTAAAGTACACAATTTAAGTGGCCAAGGCCAGATCTGTACATGTATACGTCCAATCATCCCGTTATTTCGTACATACTTTTCAGTAAACGCTAATTATTATTATGAAAACTGCATTTTGAAAAACAAACTTTGTAACGAAAATATCATTGAACAGATATGAAATCAATTGAATTACTAATAGTTTCACAGTAACCGCATATTTTTACTTACCAATAGCATTCAATGCATCCTCTTCAGCGCAAGGATCGTCTCCCATCAACCCAATTAAAATTGTATGTGGAGCTGTCAGTTCGCTGTTGGTAACTGACGTAATGAGACAACAACTACCACCTACGTTAACAGTCAAACATTATCACCATACAATTTTGAGTTTTTTACTTTAACCAATGAAAAATTCTCTTATTTATATACTCACCTCCACATTTAATAGCCAACTCAACTTTTCTCATATTCTTCCCCATTGTAAACATAAATATTTTTCCAGCAAAAATTTTAGATCTAGCAACTTTCGGTTCAAAAGACACTGGGATGGATTTCAGTGCATTTTCAGCTAAAGGCGGAAGGAAATCTGCAGGATTCGGAAGCGCCAAGCCTTTCTGAATGTTCTCAATCATGGTTGAAAAAAATTCCGGCTTAACAATATGCTTCCCTGACAGAAGTGCGCATACAGCTTTGACAGTTAAAGTGATTGCCTCCATGATGACATAATCGCATTTTAGAGTCCATTCATTCACCAAATGTCCTCCCAACTTGCACAAATATTGCTTCAATTGCGGCGTGTTGCTAACAGCCGATGATGTAGCCACAAGAGGAGTGTATTCAATTCTGTGAATAAAACGAATTAGAAGAATAAGTTACTCTTAACCTTTAAATCGTAAAAAAAATCCTAGTTACGGCAATTCACTTATTACTTGAATTCGTTCCATTGTAGTCCAAACTTGAATTTATCTCCAGGAGACAAATACAGTTTTTCACGCATAGCAAGTGAAGTTTTTCTTTGTATTCCTTCATTTGCAAAAGTACCAAATTTTGATCCAAAGTCCACAATACAAACTGTGGGCGTCAACGCTGCATTTGTCTGTAGACACACAAAAAACGCAAAAGCGTTAGAATTTGGGTTTCTGTTTCTCTAGGCATTATGTTTATATAGTTCCTACTTTTAGTTTTTAATACTTTAATTTACCACGTTAGCCGCAGGATGTTCAACTTGTATCTCTCCATGATTTCTACTAATTGACTGATCATCCGGAAATATTATATCCCCTTGTTTCCTCCCCACTGCATATGTGTCCCCTTGTAGCAAAGTGTATGAAACTGCAATAAAAACAAACATTCACATACATCAAATCAAACAATTATTTACCAATATCTACCAATTGATTGATCTAATGCATGTCACATATACTGGACATAAATAGTTGATTATTTACCATCTGGTTTCGTCGTATTAACTATTTTAATCATTTTACTTTTATCACTGATTAATGGATTCTATATGATTTAGCTTGTTATGGATTCTCGATTAAATTTTTGTCCTTATTATTAATTAAAATAATATTAGTCAATGATGTAAATGTCAATAAATCTTCCAAATAATTGTATCAAAATGTGAAATGCAATGATCACAGTCAAAGTACCAAATAACTAATTTTAACTAGCACTAAACATTTTCAGTACTCGATGAATCTGGAATCAAGGTATACTTTCAACTTTCACTTTGCAGTACTAAAAAAACTATTTAATGGGACTGAGAGGACTATGTATTTTTAACTAACAACTAACAAACAACTAAAATCTAAGAACAAAATCAATCAACAAATACAATCCAATCAATAATTAATTATAATTATGAATTAATTTTTTGTTTCTCAATTCCAAATTAATGATTAATTCCTGTCATCCTGTCTCTCTAAACTTCAAAAACTGAAGGAATTCGACTCGACTGAAGGAGGACTTGAAGGACCGCTATAAATCCAGTCGTACACGCAGCACAAAAATAATATTTATAGATAGATTGCTGATGATAACAAGCGCGAAAGAAACTTCTCGTGTCTTACGTTTCCCACTTCCATTTGTTTACCTTCTGATTTCCGAATGCTTGGGTCGTAGAGGACTCATCAAACATTATTTGTTGTTTGTGCGTGAATCCCATTTACATTTCGTTTTGAATATAATTCAATATTTTTTTGTTTTATAAGAACCAAGAATTAATATCCAGAGTCAAAAAATCAGAGTCGGTTAATAGATTTCCGAACTAATATATTTCTTTCCATTTTCAGTTAGCAGATTGCAATTTATATCCGGAAAAGACGGTACTGGTTGCGGACTTCTTTGCGGTGCGGGTCACTGGTAAATATGTAAGTTGTAAAAGAGAGATTACTAGATCAAATATTTAACAATTTTTTAAATTGTTTACATTGTAATTTGCAAAGTAACTGTATGCATCTTATACATACAGCATGCATATAGTAAGCACTTATAATACAGACTTGGGTTCAATAGAGAAAAATAATTTAACAATGCGATTTATTTGATGTTTTCCAGTTTCCTGATGCATGGCCAGCTGATCAGCTGATTAATGTTTGATTGAACCATTTCAATCGGCTTCATAAAGTTAAGCAAGAGATTATAAATGTAAGTCATGTTTTATAACTGAGTAAACAGAATGATTAAAATTAAACGTAATCAATTTTGCAAAATATAAAAAAATCGAATTCGTAAACAGAGAATATTGGTTTTGATCATTTGGTATTGTTATAATTAAATATTCAATAAGAATAAGTATTCCAAATATTTTAAATAGGAACATAATATGACGTTCTGGGATCCTAATTTTACTTACATTATTACGCAGAACTTGTGTATTGAGATCGTGACCATAAATATATTCAGTATGTCAAGTCACCCTTCCAATAAGCAACTGCCTCGTGATGCTATTGTCATGCAAGCTTTGCTCAAAGAAATGGGAGTCACGGCCCATGAACCGAGGGTAGTTAATCAAATGCTCGAGTTTGTGTATCGTAAGTTAATTACAAAAACACTTTATTTATATTTGTTTGTATATCTGTTCATGATTATATTGATAAATGGATTTTGAAAATGCAGGGTACATTACTAATGTTGTTGATGAAGCTCGCGTTTACTCCAATTATGCGAAGAAAAAAACTGTGGATGTTGACGATATTCGGTTGGCTATTAAAGAAGTAACCGATAAAGCATATACAACCGTTCCCCCCAGAGAAGTATGTACAATAACTTATTTTCATAATTTATTTCAATTCAAGTTTAAAATGTATTTACAATTTTGTATAAATCCTTACTGTGAAAGCAATTTAATTGAATAAATTGTTTACAGATGTTGTTAGATTTGGCAAAGACGAAAAATACTCAACCTCTACCCCTTATAAAGAGTAGCTCTGGGTTGAGGCTTCCTCCAGACCGTTATTGTTTAACACAACCTAATTATCAACTTCAGTTTTACAAAAGGGCTGTAGCTAGCAGTAATATACCCGCAGTTGCTAATGTTCGTCTCCCAGGTTCACCTGCAGTTTTTAAAACACCCATTGCGACATCTCGAGCACATAATACATCTGCAGGAGGTAATAATTCTGTGTAATTATTAATATGTTTTATTTTATTTGTGCAACAATGAACAACATTGCAATATGTATCCTGCCTCATTGTATGTGTCGTTTAAAATATTTTAATTTTACTTGCATCGCTAACAATTAAGCTTTGGTTCAATTCAAACCAGATTCAAAAAGCAGATTGCATTGTTTTGTCAGACAAAAAAGTTTCGAAGATGTTTTGTTTATTGGATGTTCTCGAATGCTAAGTAAGGTTTTCGCAAGCGTATATATGATTTTTTAATATTTTCCATTTTTTATTTTTAGGGGCTAATAACGCATCGAAACAAGACGCTGTTCAATCAGCATTTGGTTCTCACCAACCTATCATTCAATATTCTGCGGCTGGAGCATCTACTCCTACAGGCAGAGCTTTACAGGGTCAATCACAAGGGGTGAAACGAAAATTGTCCGAGGACACAGAAGACAATTCGTTTGTGAGTTTTTAAAGTTTGGATAAAGCCGTGTAAGTTTGTTAAATGGACAGACTTGATCATGTTTGATCATTTTGTGAGTATTGTAATATTACTACAATGACGACATTGATCACTCTTTAAGTGTTTTAAGTTACGTATACCAATAAATATTCATCAAGTACTAACTTTTTCTCAGGATTTTACGATTTCATTGTTAAATTGTTTAACAGTTTCCACTTTGAAACTACACATGGCCAGATGAAAAGATTTCATATTATAGCGTGCGTCGTTAATAAAACGAGCTAACGATTTTTCATATAGTTTTCGTTTTAGAAAGTGCACTAAAAAGTTGAGTTGCGAATCAACTTTTTTATCTAAGTGATAAAAAAACTGCTTTGTTTCATCGGCCCACACCGCACCAAACAATTTTGTGGATTAGTAGCCGGCCTAGCTACCTACCATCAATTATTGCCCGTATCCCACATCACATCGTGCACAGCACACAAACTATACATGCACATCGAGAGCTTGCAAGAACGCAATCCCTGCATAACTGTTGAGCGCATTTGCATAAGCAGTTTAGACCAATTAAATGAATGCAACATTTAATTTCACATTCGCTCATTTGTACATAGGTATAAAGAGAAAATCAAGTTACATTAGCATAAGCACCTGGACAATTAACATGAAGGGAAAATCTGAATGCTTAGACATGAACATTGCTCGAATCGTATAGCACTGCAATACAACTATTGTATATTACTAATAGCTTATTCTTATTGTTAGTATACAATAGTAAATAATATTGTTCATTTTCTCTAGCTGACTTGACCAGACTCGTCCATGTCCATACTTTAACTTTAGCAGCCTATCTATGTATCCTATTGTACATAGTTAACACGTCATGGCAGGAAAGAAAGTTGTCGATTTGGAAAAGACAAATCTGTTTACACATAAAGTAATTTCATAGTGGTGGAAGTGGTAGTGCATAATACAAGCTTTAGACATAAAATGCAACTTGTATCACATACATTGAGATTATTGGAAGAAATAACACATACACAGTTAATATAGCTAAGCTGCGGACCAAAAAATCCCTAGGCAATTATTGGGCATTGGGTGTAATACATAGAATGAATTTAAAAGGATTATGCAAATGAATGGAACTTGACTCGTATAATATTATTAGCTATAGGTAGTTTACTATTAGAACTTTAAGAGCTACTCTCTCAAGTCTCAAGTGCATAAAATGGACATGAACAAAAGTGTTTGGTTTGGTTGGTGGAAAAATGACGCTTTTCATTCACATCACCACCAAACGATGCTCATATGAAATCAAAGTTTGCTGACTTCTATAATAACCCAATTGCCTACTGACTTCAAAACTTGAGGAAATTACTTAAACTACGCGTCCACAACCCAAAGATAATAATATGAATGCCTACAAAGCTAAAGCCTCTACAGATACAACATGCTCTCCACACACAAGTTGACTGCAACACTGTTCATATGCAAGAAGAGGATGGAATATGACATTGACATTGTTTTCCAACTAATAACCAGAATTGAACGACTGGTCAAACTCGATTTTCATTGACCTTATTTCTGGCCATGGCCCTAGCATGTTCCCAGCTTCTCAAACTTCTAGCCATTTATTACCATTCAAACATTTGATTTAGCAAACTTTACTAGGGAAAGGCAAAAGCACTTTATTTTACACTTGGCTAGGTGAATTCCTGCAACGACTAAACTAACACGGTCAGTTAGAAGATTCTAGTTTACATTTATTTCGTTGTTGTATATGAACAGATATATTGTGTTGAATCCATCTCCTTTTTATATACGCTCCTTATGTGTATGTGTAATGCAATGTAATGTCGTGTAACTTCTATCTATACATGTTGTGTGCTATGTGTGGTACTTTTATGGTAAAATGTTGTTCGTTCGTGTCTATTGACACTGACTGCATCTACTACTTTCGTTTTAAACATGAACTTGACTTTTTCATTCTTCGGTAAGGTGAAAATATTTCATTAATATTATTATTACTTGCAGCTGTTACTATTACATTACAAGACACTACTACATACTACTACAACTAACTACCCAACTCTTTTCATTCAAGTTTAATGTCCACACATGCTGCAGCTGTGTCTCTTATCTCTATGTAACTCTCCGTCAGCAAAGAAATGAACGAACGTGATACATATTATATTCAATACTCTCATACTTTACGAATATATACATGTACAACAATTCAATACACAACTACATATACATACACATACACAAAACAAAACGTTGTTGTTCATAGTTCACATATTATTATTTTTTTTATATTGCCTATTGGATTAGTAAAGTGCCTACACGTTTACCTACCTAGGTATGTGAGATTTATCCAATAGGGACAATATTCTTATGCATGTACATACACGGATACACGCACTAATGTACTAATACATCAGTACAATGCACCATAGCGTTTTGTTTTCATGTTTTGTTTAGCAATTGCATGATATATCTCTCTTTGCTCAATTCTTCAATCAACAAAACTTTCCTATAGTCATGTCTGGGCAGTTTTTGCAACAATGTGTGTACAATGTACATGGACATACATCATGAATCTTACATTATGTACTACTACTACTGCTTAGCGATATAATGTCAATGTTCACATAAAAGAAAAACGGAAATTACATATTTAGTATAACTGCGGCATAAAATCATATCTAACTACTTGTTTGTTGTTAGTTGAGCCTGAGCCTATAGCTTTGGGTGTTCTGCCGATCTAGTAGTCTGATCTAATCTATGTCTCATTTATCTGATCAAAGTGGGAGTTGAATATGCAGTGGAAAAGAATGTGTGTACTTTAAACTGAAAGAGTTGTTTATACCACTCTATAAAGGAGTAGTGTATAGAGTATGCTAGAAGAATAAATTCTTAAGGACTCATGCAGAACTGTATGTTTACTTGTACTTGCTACACATATTCTTTTCTGTCTATAAAATGTAAATGCTATAAAGAAGATGTGTGTACTTATGAATAGTAATTCTTTTTGAAACTTAATAGAAATTAATAATATTGATCAATGCATACCAGATTTGCTTTCTATGAATGTTGAAGCGTATACATACAAAGATACATACACATAAACACTAAACGTGTAGTTAGGTACGTATCAATAATGTTGTTAGGTTTTCTCTGATCTAATAAATGCGATTTTTTTGTCTGGTGTGGCTTTTATAATAGAAATCATTAAAGAAAAGTTTCCTTTCGAATACATACAGATAGAAGTACTAGTGTAGTAGCTGTGAAGAAAATCTGAGTGGAGAAATTAATAAATTCTTTAGAAGAAAATCACAGATATCACTTACGTTTTTTGCTGTGCCGAGCCTGTAGATGTAAAATGTAAATTATTACCTTAACCCGTACATTAGCACCGTGCTAATGTCAATGTCTCGACCTAAAAATGTGAGCGAAACAGCTTTTTGTCAAGAAATTTCTACGGTGAACCAACCAGACTCTCTAAGTGATGTTGTTACACTTGAAATGTTTTAATAAGGCGATTATTTTTATTAGTGTCTTATGCATTCTATGTAATGTCTCCACAAATTATTTATCTTTAGGCTTGTAAAACATTAAGTGTTGTACACTAACCATCCAACTAACTGTCCAACTACTTACAACAGCGACACAAAGTGACAATAAGTAATTACACTGGTCTACGTATTTTTTTGCTTATTAAAGGTACAACTTATTCTCAGTAGCTCCAAACAATCTTCAAATCTTGAATAATAAAAATTGCTTTATGAATATCATGTACCGATTTTCTAATTTTCTAAAATTATGTTCGCAATTGCATTGGATATTTATCTTTTAAACATGTGCCTACTTACATAAAGAAAAATTATTTTCTTTTTAGTTAAGGCTAAAGCGATGAAGATGACGTGTTTCAAAACATTATTATATGCACATAGTTTCTTAACAGTGCAACTGCACAAGGCATTACTTTAATAGAAAGACAAAACATTCTGCTCTGTTTAGAAATATTGTTAATTATTCCACAGGAGCCACCCTGCTATCTCTATAATTTTATATAATACCAAGAGAGAGACAAACATTCTTAGTTGTTTTGTTTCCCTAAATAATAAGTGCAATCAGTTGAGTCTTTCAGTTGTGAAAATGTTAATGTGCTACACAGAAGATGAACAAACTTGGAAAGATGACAAGTGTTCGTCTTGGTACTTTACTATTGCCGGTTTTGAAGACTTTCTACTTCTAAAATATTTCATACATACAGTTACATACACACAAAAGATAAAGATTTACTATGTGAAGCTACCTATATGACTTTCAGCTATTCTGTACATGACTTGTTTGCAAACTATTCGGCAATCGAAATTTTCTTACATTTTGTTATAACCGTTATGCGAAAAACAAAGTAAGTAGGTACTGTGGGTACCTAATCTGAGTAATTGCACAAAGTAATAATATACTTAATGCAAAGGCTTAAGGCAAAACTCTTCAACTGACTACCTAGTAGAGCGTCTAGAGGGTCGCCTTTTTCCAGCCCAACCCTATCTGGCTCCTCCAGCATGCCAACCCAACCCAGCCCTAACCCTTGGATTTTATCTTTTTTCCAACCCGACCCAACCCTGACCCAATTTTCAGAAACCCAACCCAACCCGAACCCGATTTACAGGAAATGTTTTCGCGCATCACTATTTACTATGCTCTTTTTAACATGCTAATCCTAGTCACTTTTTGTCATATTTTAAGATCTCTTTACATTGAATGC